>JAGFMF010011726.1:5682350-5696202 GCA_019455555.1 Galemys pyrenaicus | reverse complement strand
CATTCTCACTGGGGTGAGGTAGTATCTCATAGTGGTTTTGATTTGCATTTCTCTGATGACAAGAGAAGTTGAGCATTTTTTCATATGCCTGTTGGCCATAAAATAGCCTTTTTATGTCACCAAGGGAATCGCACTTTTCTTAAGTCCAAATTTTCCAGATAGTGTGTTAATCTTGTGTTTTTTTTTTCCATTCCCTACTTTGTGCAAACTATTTTTCAACTTGAAGGTTTTTTGTTTTCGTCACAGAGGTGGGGGGCATGGGGGAGGACTGGAGAGGGAAGAATGATGAAACCAACTGCATTTCATTCATGGAACTCTCACCACATCCAGCTCATGTGGCCAGGGAGCCTCATTTCTATGTTTTAAACCATTCCAAATTTTCACCTTGGTCTGGTAATGAGATAAACGGAGACAAATGAGCCAACTGGCCCCAAGGCAGTCTAATCACAACTGATTCCAGAACAAACACTTCCTCTCTCAATAATAATTGCACGGCAGATCCAAGAGACATCCATTACCACATGCTGGCTTTCTGGGCCTAGGTGATTGAACTCCTCTCCCATTCGCAGCTTAAATGTGCTCTCTAGCACCCGCCATTTCAAAACAGAAATGTTGCCTTGAGTTTGGCACGACCTGGCCAAAAGCCGCATCACATGGCATGATGGCTCCCTTCACAAACTTGATTATTGGCATAATCGCTCTTTCAAATGGATCCCTGGAGCTGTGTGTCTTCCCTGGCTGCTGTGCATTTTCTCTGCTGGGTTTTAAGGATACACAACAAAAAGTGTGAAGTCCAAAGAATACTTAGTGTTGGCAGCACCATCAATATGGGCCAAGTATCAGGGGACTGAAAGTAGGATGATGGCTGCAGAGGGGCAAGCGTGTTTAATGGGAACACTTTCAGCTGGGGAAGATGTTCTGGAGGGGATGCTTGCGATGTGGCATGGCAATGTTGAGCACTTAAAAAGTGCTCAAATGGAAAATTCTATGTGTATTTCTATCGCAGTATTTAAAAAAGTGTTCAAAACAGTCAAGACCACTTCCAGCATTGTTCAACATTTTGTGAAATGGTTTTATTGTCAGGAAAATACGCTAAATTTTCTGACCCTACTCAAGGTCAGTTGTTGCTGCCTTTGCATTTTACTGTTCAAATGCCAGGCCAAGGGTAAGATGGCAGAGTCTAGGCTTATGTGGGGTCAAAATGAAAACAGAAATGGCTGCTTTCCAACTGATTGTCAACTTACAGGACAAGGGTTCTGCCTGTGGATTTAGCCATAACTCAGGACTCTGGAAATCCAGAGCTGCTGTTTCTGAAATGCCATGGAACTGGGAATTCTTCCTGAGTTTGATGTGTCTTAGTAGACCTTTAAATCTTCTCCTAACCCCTGTGACAATACCTTGCCTTGAGCATTTTCTCAGACCACTTAATTACTGGTTAGTATCTAATACAGCCACTTGGTTAAGAGACATTGTTCTGCATTTAAATAAAACAAAAAAGGATTTGCCAAAGAAATGTATTTCTTCCCAGATAATTTAGGATTTGGCTTATTTTGTGTGACTGTGGTTGTTTTGTTGGGTTTTTCCTTGTAGTTATTCACACGTCAAAGCCATCCATCAGTCTAGTCTAACAAAGAGATGGAACTGACAAGAGAGCAAAATAAAGGTCTCCACAAAGATCTTCATAAATAGCTTAGAATGTTCTTTAAAGAAAATTCTTTACTTTAAAAAAATGCAATTATATTTCGGGCAATCCCTAAGGAGTTCTGCCTAAGTGCAGTACAATGCTCCAAATGAAACAAAGGGAAAATCGAGTGGCGACGCTAACCCCCCAGCAGAATACCGATCAGAGCTAATACTCTCTCACACCTTCTGCTCTGCCATTATTTCCACAGTTAAGTGGTTACCCAGCAGCCGCGCTGACACCAATACCTGTGCTCTTGCATCAGAATCTCACTTAATGAGACAAACTTGTGTGTAGCAACTGCTGTTTTGAATCATTTCTGCAGATGAGATGAAGTCATTATGTATAGGCATCTTTTTCAAATTATTAATTTGAAAAGCTAAAGATGGCCCCTAGCCCACTGGAAGCCCAAGCTTTCAGATACGATGGCTGTTGGAGTTTTTGCCAAACCTTCTGAAAATAGCACTTAAATCTGTTTCTGAAAGATTCAGGATGGGCAGGAGAAATAAAATTTTATATTCCGATGTCTTCATATAAGGATGTTGTGCTTGAAAAAAGATGTTGAGCGTGAGCACAAACTACACTTATGTTAGCATTTCAAACTTTTAACGTTTAAATGAACCCCTCAGTCACTGAGCCACAATTGCAAGGTTTTTCCACTGTTGTTATACTTTATCCTATTCACTTTTAGGATATTACCTTTATTCAATGCATTTGCCTGGGCATCCATCCAAGATATTATATTCTTTTCTTTGCAACATAAATATATAGTCATTTACAGTTTTCCCTGATTTGAGATTGAGAATTATGAATTTAAGTCTCTAGTTCTCCATATCTGAACTCCAACATTGTTCCTCTTCTACCCTTTTCCACTTATACCCTTTTTCCACAAAATAAAAGTAGCGAAGAGGTAAAAAGCCCTCAAAATGAAGAGGTGAGATGAGTTAATAGCACATTAGCTGGAACTTTAAATAAAAGAGACTCTTTAATAACTAAACCCATCTTCCCATAGAAGCAAAGTCTGACAGTCCTGATGAGGAAAAAAAATGTCATTTTGTTCATGAATGGTTTAGTATCTTAGCTGTGTCTGAAATCTCTTCATGCTCAAAGAAATAGATGGATTCTCCTTAAAGAAAAAAATGAGATGACAGTTTAGATGGTGTCATTGACTGACCTCCAGGAGAGATCAAGAATTGATCGCCAAACATCATTTCATAGGTACATAATGCATTGCCTGGGAAGAAAGAAAATCAAATGAAATGTCCTAATCATCTCCTGAAGTGGTCAAGGAGGGAGTGGGGAAGAGAGAGGAGAAAGATGCAGCTGACCTCACATACGGGTCTGTGTAGTCTTTTCACTTTTCATGAAACTGCTGAGGAAAATAAGAAATATCAGGCTCTTTCAAAATATATTTTATTTTACAGCTAATAAGAACAGTTGTAGTTATGAGAAACCAATTCAACACAACGAGAACAGTACTTCCTTTTAAAATCACTTTTGTCTAATTCCTACATGCTTCATTGTTATTTTGAATCTTATTAACACCCTTTGACAACTTTGCTTCTTGGCTATATTAATATCAGATCTCAATTGTGTCTCCAGTTCATAGAATCCCCTTCGATCTTGCCATATTCTTTTTCAGTAAGCTCTTTTTATCTGAAATTTCATAAAATGGAGTATTCCACAGGCCCCTCAGGTGAAGCCAGCTATTTACTGAACTATTTCAAATGGAAAATTGATCTAAAAGCCCCAAGATATTTTTTTACCTTTTAACTTTTTGCTAGGAAAAGGGAAATAGAAAAGAGAGCTAACAGGGTTATGTGTACGTGAGAGTTTGTGAGTATGCAGGGAAGTGAGTATAACTATAGGAGGATTATAATTTTCCAAGTTCAAGATAAATGTTCATCATATTTATCATTGATAATCAGCTCAACTATCCTAAAATTATTCCTAAAAACTATGTAACAGCAAGTCAACATAAAGCTTTCTACAAGTCACTGATCTAAATCAAACCTGACTTCAGTCATCCAAAATTGTTCTAGACAAACCGGGAAGATTATTGCTTATAAGAAAAAAAAAGTTTAAAAAAGAAGTACTTAAGCTAGAAGGTAGTAACCAGCATGAAACACTTCATTAACCATCAGAACCATAAATATATCAGTCAGTCCACCTTCTGGTTATAGCTCACCCATAATTTAGAGGTAACCTTTTACACTTCAGTTTCAGATTACTAATATACATATTGGTATTTCCCAATTGTGTCTGAATTATAATTTCCTCAAGACTTTTCTATCTTTTTTTTTTGTTACTCATTCATAGTGGTATTTATTTTATTTTCAAATTCTTTTTTTTTTTTTTTGCTCTTCCTGGATTTTTTTTTATTAGTTTTATTTGACATCATTTGTAGTCCCCAGGGGGTACCCACCACCATTTCACCCGTGCACCATCACCTCAGTCCCTTGTGCACCCTCTGGCCTCTTCCCCGTCCTTGCCCTCTTCCCTTCCCCTCCCACCCCCCATTGTCCCTTTGGTTTAGCCCAGCTTTTTGGTCTTATCAAGCTAATCCAACCATTATGGAAGGCCGTATGGAGATTCCTCAGTTTACTAGAAATGGAACTACCATATGATCCGGCAATACCACTCCTAGGGATCTACCCAAAGGACACAAAAACACTGATCTGAAAGAGCACCTGTACTCCTATGTTTATCGCAGCACTATTTGTAATTGCTAAGACCTGGAAAAACCCAAAAGCCCAAAAGTAGATGACTGGATCAAGTAGATGGAATATTATTCAGCAATCAGAAATGAGAAATTAGGGGCATTTATAGAAACATGGATGGAACTAGAAGGAATTATACTCAGTGAAACAAGTCAAAAGGCAAGAGAAAAATATCAGATGGCTTCACTATTAGGAGGAATATGAAAGAACAACAACAACAATAAAGAAAAAGCTCAAGGAATTGGGCAATTATAACCAAAAGTAAACAACAACAACAACCAAAAAAAAAGACTTTTCTATCTTAAACAATACTATCATTTGATTCCCTTCTCTTCACTTTGTTCCTGAAGTGCATGGAACATAATTTAGATTTTTGATGATTTGCACTATAGTTTGAGGATAGAAAACACTAGATTCAGTGGCTCTTTCAATTCTATAGAGTGTGACAATTCAAAGTAAAAATGAACTTAACAGGTAGGGCATTTTCACGCAGAGCCCAATGTAAAACAGCCAAAGCCAAACACAATCCAGAATGTTCCAGTGCTTCTATATTCCTATCACTCAGCAGTAAATATTCACAGCTGCTGCTAATTTTGTTTCTGACCCATTTTAATTTCCTTCTCCTTTTGTTGCTCCTAAAGGAGAGAAAGAATTTGAAAACTACAAATGAAGACATGAAGTAGCCTCAGTCTTGGCAGTATAGTGGCCAGCATAGATGCTTTCCAAGAAATGAAGTAAGGTGGAATTAGAAATTATTTTTTCTTTTACTTTTCTGTTTCTCAAGTTCTCACTAACATTTACTACTTTTGAAGCGAGAATAAGAACGAGAAACCAAATTGAGAATAAGGAATTAATCAATATGCAAAAGTCAGAATTGATCTTAATCTGGGCCTGTTGTTGGGTTAGAAATCCAAGAACATGTTAAAAATCAAGCATTTTTTTTTCTAAAAATGGTAGCTCAGAAAATGAAAATATATTATTCTATGTGGAAAATATTGCACTTGGTAATTTTTTTAATTTGGTTTATTTTTTGTCTGAGTATTTTCATTTTCTGTTCTCAGAGGGTATATAAATCTACTTCACAGAATTCTTCTGTTTTATTATATTGTTCCTGCATGACCTGGGCATATTCTCTATTTAGCTACTTTTATCTGTTGGTTTCTTTCTCCGCTAGAGTGGCCCATTCATGAGGTCAGGGATGATTGTGTTGCACACCATCATACCTCAGAAGCCTGATCTGTGGAGCATGAATTGGTTTCTATGGTTGTGGGAGAAATGACTGAATGAGCGGATAGACCTACTTAATGTTGGGACTTGAAGAGCTAAACAGCAAATAGAGAGGCAAAGAGGTCGCCTTAATATGGATCCTGTTGTCTTAGATGAGTCTCTACTTGTCAGGACTGTGCTTAAACAACAAAATAAAAACAAAAAACAGATTTCTGCTAAATTTCCAAATACAGATCAGTTAATAAGATACAAAGGAACATTAAATAAGTTGATAGAAGACTAAAATATAGACCAGAATGTAAAACTATTGCCTTAAATGGGAAAAATGCAGAACTATTATAACTAAACAAGCATGATTCCTGGGTTGAAAGCATCAAGTACCTTTATTTTTGTCTTTCTCAAACCACTTTAAGAACATATTCTTATATATTTAAGACATAGTCTGGTTCTTCCCTGGTCCAGATTTTCTGATCATTCCCACATAATAAATTAAACTCCTAAGTTGGTTCCAGTGCAAAAGCACAATGTCAGTTCAGTAATTAAGATGTCCAGGGCCACATTATAACTGATATTGAGATGTCTTTCCTCCACCAGCCTGGACCCACTTACAGGCATAAAGGCAGAATGGGTTTTTTCCTCAGTTTCCTTTCCTTGAGTTGCTTACCACCTCCTCCTAGTGGCAGGTTTGGTCAGTCAGAGAGGGAGGTAAGAAAAGCAGGCACACTTTCCCTAAAATGGTACCACAGCACCAATTTATGGCTTGGTCAATGCTTTAATTGATGGGGAAATAGCAGCCCACCATCTTAGCCATGGAGGAGGGAAGGTGAGGAGAATGTCACTTCATTGTGTTTCCTCACCAGAAGACAAATACACACATGCCCCTTCTCTGTTGCTTAAGACTCCTTCCTCGTGGTCTAGGTATCTGATTTGGTTGAATCCTGTTCCCCTAAAATAGTTAATCAAATTTCTGAGCCTCAGAAGATGATTTTATTTGGAAATATTGTCACGTGTAGTCACCTACAGGTGACTACAGGAAGGTGAGTTTGGGGGAACCTCAATGCAATATACTGGTGTCCTTATAAAAAGAGAGAAATTTGGACATAGACACACATGAGGGAAATGGTCATGTGAAGATGGGGCAGAGAATAGATTGGCTTCTCGTTGCTACCCAAAGTTGGAAGAGGAAAAGAAGGCTCCTGCCCCAGAAGTTTCAGAAAAAAACATGATCCTACCAATGCCTTGATTTCAGACTTCTAACTTCCAGGACAGTGAGAAAATAACTTTTTATTGTTGCAAGCCATTCAGTTAGTGGTACTTTGCTACAAAATCACTACAGTACTGGCGAGGCCTATGCTACTCTTACTGTCTGACAATGGTCTGGGTATGAGGGACGCTCCTGAGATGTCAGGGTGCTCCACAAGCTGCCGGATCTCCATTGTTTTGGCTGATATTAATGTCACCATTTTGTAAAAGGCATGCTGAGTGCTAACTGGAAAATTACCCACGAGGTGTGGTTGTAAGATTGGCTGTTTTGTTAAACAAAATAATTGGCTGCTGTGCATTTTGATGATGAATGACTGATTGATAAATAATGTAACACAAACTTTCTAAAATTGATAAAGACCACTGATACCAAAAAATTAAATAGTAAAAGTTGTAATAAGAATGTGGTTGTTCAATAATAACAACTCAAAAGTTAGTTATTAAGTAGTTTCCCAAACTTGAATATCTACTTTGGGGAACTAGCCCCAGGACCAAGAAATGACTTCTGTAGCTTGGCCCATTATGAAAGGCTCTGTGTTTCCTAGGTGATGAATAAGTCACAATAGCCCTTCCTACCCATCTCCCCTCCCTTTTGCCTTTGTTCTGCTTAAATTGTGATTGTAAATTTTAGGTTCAGGATATAGTGAGGTTAGTAGTTACTTTTAAAAGATCATATGGGGTTTGGATATAAGTTAGGTTTTGATTTTAGTATTTCCCCTTTATTGGGGACCTGTAGTTTTAAGCATTAACACTATTTTAATCTTACACTAAAAGTAAAATAATAAAATCATTAGGTTGTGATTGTGCAAAGTTACTGTGCCCGCTTTAACAGTAATAAATAACTTGTGTAACCACTACAATCAAAAACACTGAAGGGAATGTTATTTTGCATGAAGGTTTCACTTTGTAGTAGTCTATGTCATTAATCTTAGTTGGAGATCATAAGACCCCAGATTGTTTTTAAGAAAAATTGTAATGATTGTTATTTTCCTGCTCTATACACATGTTGATGTAATCCTACTGCTTGCTTGTAGTGTATAAAATAAAGACCTGCTGAGTCTGTTGGTAGGAGATACCTGCACCATGAGTGTCTGAGTCTGCTCACTCCCTTTCCCCCTTCCCTCATCAAGTCAGCCTAGGTTGTCCCTCCTGTGAGGATCCTGGCCATTGCAGGAGCTGGATTCCTGTACAGTACCATCAATCTATTTCCAGTTTCTTCTGCTTCAGCTCTCATGGCAGACCATGCTGCCTCTCACTTGTACCTCTGGCCTGGGAAAAACTCACTCATGCTTTTTCCCAGGAATTCTGGGATGGCTGTTACTTTCCAAGCTACACACCCTTAATTTTGCTGCCATATGCCTTTCAGTTAACCTCATGCACTTTTGGTTTTTCAGATGTGATTTGGAAACCAGTGTCTGTCTAAGGCCCCCAAATTGCTGAGACATAGCTCATAAATTCCAGGAATTCACTTTAAGGTTCTTCTTCCTCCTCTTGGGCTTGAGAAATGCCTGTGTTCATATGTGAAAGAACTTGAAGAGACTAATGAGATCCTTGAATCCCAACCACAATTTTCCATGATGGAAATTCTGATTGTCCCAGTTCTATGTCAGGTACCCACTCCCTCCGACCAACTTTGACCCATGAGGCAAGATAGTATTCTATCAGTTGGCCTTCCAGAACCAACCTCTGTGGGCAAAGAGGCTCTGAGAATGGGACTGTGAACTTGGCAGATATCAGAAGGGGTCACCAGCACACATTCTTGAATGGAGGAGAGTCACCATTTTCAGCTAAGTGCATGGTTTCTTCTAGATAGTGCCAGCCTTTCTTGCTCTTCAAGTCCCATTTTTTATATTCCATGAAGATTCCCATCCCCCTGTTGAAATATTCTTTCTTAAATGGATTAATGCCATTGATTTGGCTATAATCTCTCTCTCCCTAGATCTCTAGGTAGCCATTCTGTCTTTTAAAGGATATTTGGCATATATTTTATTACAAGCATTGGTGTTAATATAATTAAACTAAATTCTGGGGAACTGTAAGTGCTGCCACTTACACTCATTAAGTTGCAAAACCTCAGTAACACTTAGTTCCTTAAAATTCAGTAGCTCTTTGCTCCATTTATAAGAAAATTTTAACCCACTTAAGAATAAATTACATTACTGAGTTTGTGATTCCTAAGAGAATAAATTAATCCTTGAATTTCATAAATAAAACATGTCATCTCCTGAACAAACCATAGAACACTTGGAGCATATTGACCTGAATGTCCTGATTTTCCTAGCATTCCATAAATCTGAGCAGATCAGTTCACTCCTCTGAGTCTGCATTGCCCTATTTTAAAAATGAGCATATATCACCTGAGCAAGAATATTAAAATTCAAATTCCCAAAACTGCCACAGATCTACTGCATTCCTGGGTTGGAACCTAGGAACCTGCACTAATCACCAATTCCCATGGACTGATTATACACAGTGAAAGTAAGAACTACTAGAAGACAATATGACTGTTGTTTAAACATTCTGAGCCTATGCACCTAATTTAAGAGTGACTCTGATTGAAAAGAATTGTATATGTTTTCACTGGTCCTCAAAATTTCTGCCCAGTTTCCCTCCAAGAAATCTCATTGCCCTCAAAATTTGTATTTTTTCCTCAAGATTCTAATGTCATATAAATATCATATACCACTTTTGAGTAAAAGAAATTTGCTTTATAAAGGCAAATTAGGAAGTGTTCTGATTTGGGGTAGAAGGTTATGACTTGAATTCCAGTCTGGGGACTTACTAACTTGCTCTGCATTTCAGGCAAGTAGCTTAATTTCTGTCTCAGGGAATGTTTAATCTATGGGAAACTGAACCAAACATTCCACTTTGCAAGGTAGTTCTAAGATTGAAAGGTAGATAGGACAATGGAAAGGCCAAGAGCAGGTGCCCAGGAAGCAGGAAGATCCAGGTTCTCACTGGTACTTCGCAGCTAGAGGACCTAAAACAAGTCCCCACTCTCTGTAAGCCTCAGTTTCCTCATTTGTACATGAGCAACAGAATCACAGCGCAGAGAGTTGGCAAGGGGATGGACTGAGTTAATATATGTGAATTGCTCAGAGCCAGGTCTGGCAAATAGCAAGTTCTAACTGTTCGTTAAATTAAAAACAAGAGTCTGTACATGACAGTGTTTTATAAAGGACTAACCAAATGTAAGGAATTAAGAAAAAAAAAACCCATGTTATTAATAATCCTGTTCAAAAGAATTCAGAAAGTCACATAGCTCTTTCAATGTCTCTGAAGTCACAATAGTAAAAGAGCTTTAGAATCCATTTTCCAAGTCATCAATTATCCCTTCTGCTGTCATAATTAATTCCTATTGTTACACTTAATAATGGCCAACATCATCATCTTGGGGGTTATTGTTTTATTCTATTAAGCTATTTCATTACACTCAAACGGGCTGAGGGAATGTATGTAATTGACTTGTGAAAATTATTCAATTTGCAAAAGAAATTCATCCAACATGTAAGAGAATTGGGTCAAAGAAAAGCCACACTAACTAAATTATGAGGCCCTTCTATTCACTTTTCCATTCTCCTCAGGAACATTTCTCTCTCTTATTTTTTCCAACTGAATAAACAAGAAAAATATAATTGAATGTGATTTGGAATTTTTGAGGATACGCCAATATGGAAGAAGTCCTCACTTTATTCTAAAACAGAGTCAATTGATTTCTAGGTCCTTAGAGTCACAAATAAGTTGGAAGAGGCTGCAGGATAGAGGGAAAAACAGCTCAGTGGGTGTCTGCTACTCACAGTGGCCAAATGCTAACTGCAAAACAACCACCTTAAATCAAAGTACAGAGTAATCTTTCATTGGTGTGATTATGTCTTCTTCTTCCCTATATGCTCCCTTATCATCGGCAGGAACAGGGGCCCATGAAAGGGGTTCTGCAAGTAATACAGAAAAATAAACTACATTTTTTAGGGCACATATAAGTTGCAGTAGGTAAATGCAACAGAGTCAACAATTTATCATATCAATATTATTATTACCCATTATAATCATTATGACCAACTATAGAGTAAATATTTTTATTCCCTACTGTATAAAGTCTTTTTAAAATCACCATATGAGGGAATGGGTTGAGGGCAAAAGAGCACAGGGACTGAGGTGACGATGCACTGGTGAAATGGTGGTGGGAACTCCATGGGGACCACAATTGATGTCAAATATATATGAAGAAAGAAAAAAAAGTAAAAAAATAAAATAAACCACCATATAGCCAAGAAAGAAGTGGAGGTGAGAAGAACACTACAAAATTCTTGCTACCTCTAAGCGCTAGTACGTGTTGATACTATTTGGATCCATTATCTTCAATAAATAGTGTTCGCTTCTACAATTTTCATCTTTATTCGGATATTTGAAGATTAAATGAGTCAGTGGCCAGTATAATCCTTGATGTACTGTAGATGTTCAACCTTAGGTTCTCTTCATCTTTGGGGATTGGTGGCAAGATTTTGTCCTCTTTTGACAAGGATCAAAAAGAACCTGGGATATGATTTTGTTGAGGTGAGCTGGCTTTAAGAAGATCCTTCCAAATAGTCAGTAGTTCCAGTACCATTGCTTTCTTCATTCAGGTTCTGAGGGCCACACTGCTCTTGCCCTGGGCTTAAAGTCAAAAGCAGGGGCCCGTAATCAAGCTGAGAATGAGCACAGAAAGCAGGAAGACCAGGGGCTCCTGGACCAGGATTCTTCATTCTTTATCCAGATGTCTTGATTCAATGAGGCACTTAAGTATTTTCCCAATCAGGCATGGTTTGAATAGCTCTCTCCATCAGTGGTGTTTATAGTATTTATTGTTTATAGTGGCTTGGTTGAGATTTTTATGCCACAACAGAATAAACACAACTCTGAATCATGCTTTATTGTGAGCAAAACTGATTTCTTGTTTTGTATTGTTTGGACAATTATAATTTTTTCCTTCTCTGGAACATTCAAATATAACAATGTTTAGTGTATGTTCTTGGTACACTGCCCAGATCCCATTCCTGGTACACTCATGCCCCAGCTCAGAATGACTGCCAACAGCTCGCCACACCTACCCCCGCTCCAGCTTCTCCAGTGACCAGCTGAATAGCATAGCTCAGAGATGATGGAGATTCTGCATCCTTCTGGGAGGGCCGACAGCCAAAGACTGACCAACACATTCAAATAGAGGCCTACCCTCCTGTTCTCAAAATAAAACAGCCATTCACTCTAGAGACTTGTGGGATAAGACTGAGGCTCATTCCACAATATAAGGTTCCCCTATGAAGACCCAGCCTATTGAGTAAAATTGACTGGGCTTACACGTGGAGAAATAGATGTGAGGGGTTACCTCCAGTCTGCATATGACGAGCAGAGCTTCCCTCAACTTCCTTTCCTACTACATGGGCAGCTATGATGCAAAAGGGGTACCATGCAGTGGTGACATGGAAGGAAGAAAATGCTATTTCTTTTGAAAAAGAAGAGAATCCCCCAACATATCACATAAGCATCCAAGTAGTTACACTTATGACCAGGACTTGTGGGGTGTGGCTTTGGTTCTTACTTTGCTATGTGCCAACTCTATGACCTTGGACAAGTCACTGAACTCTTGGCAGGCTCAGTTTCCTCATTTGTGGGTGAAGTGGAGGAGACTGTCTTTAGAAATATAAACATAGCATTAAAAGCTGTGGGTGGCAAAT
Source organism: Galemys pyrenaicus (assembly GCA_019455555.1). NCBI lineage: Eukaryota > Metazoa > Chordata > Mammalia > Eulipotyphla > Talpidae > Galemys > Galemys pyrenaicus. The sequence goes on along the minus strand of JAGFMF010011726.1, from coordinate 5,683,600 downwards.
TCCATCCCATCTCATAAATCTGGAGTAGGAGGAAAATCTTTCAACTCTCCTAACTGTAAGCCAACTAAGAAAATTATGTGAATGCATTACATGAATTGGATAACATTAGTCATGGAGCCATTTGTTCTGCAACTTTGTAAAACAGCAGATTTTTCAAATTAGAGAATAAAAGAACTACTGCTACCACATACATGTAACATGAGCGCCTCCACCCTATATTACACTTTGTCACACTACTTCCACACTAACAACAGACAACGGTGGGGATAGAGCAGCACTGAGATCTTCCCCGGACTATTTGACAAGTTATTAGTGTCTTTTCATTCAAACAACATAGGCAGAAATAGAACCTGACATGTCTCCCCTTAACTAAGCCCACCTATTTCATTAGCTGACAGTCTCGTTCTGGGTGAGAAAGAGGTTTGAGGACAAGTTGATGGTTCCTGGTCTCACATGTGTGCATGTTGTCAAGTGGAAGTTCCAGGCACTTTGGTCTTACTAAAACCATGCCATGGATCATCTCTTCTGTTGTCTCCAAATAGCTGATTCCTCAGTACAAGCTGGTCAATAGCTCATGTTTTTTAACCTTTACCAGGGTTGTGATTTTTGGTTTTTATTTTTAAGAAGCTGGTTAGAAAGTTTACTTCTCTTATTTAGGTGACACCTGCAGAGTATTTTGTACTTCTTTTATGAAGCATCAGAGTTTCTGGAAAATTAAGACTGGGTAATATTAAGAAGCATCTCATCCAGAAAACAAAGCCCATGAGCAGGGGACTCCCTTGGTTTCAGGTTCTCTACTAACCAAATTTACTAGATCACATTTATGGCAGGACAGCTAAAATGTCAGTGTGAGTCTATGTTTAGACACAAAAATTCACTCAACTAGTCTTCTTATAATTCATTCCACAGTTTCCTTAAATAGTGTATTACTCATTTTTCTACCCATTTAATCAGTACCTTATTGATCCCCCTGTGCTATGAAAGGGGATAAGAGTTGAATAAGTTATGCCCTCTTTCCTCTAGGACCTCAAAGTTTCTTTGAGGAAACACATATAAATAAATTAGTAGAACACAATGTAATAGGAGCTAAAGTAGGGATATATGCATGTGCCTGTGGGAACACTAATTTTGTCTGAAAATATCAAGGAAGGCTTTATTTTTTTTTAAGATTTATTTATTTATGCATACAAGCACTGGGGTACAGGCCAGAGGTGTGGGGGGTGAGAGGATTCACCACAGACAGAGCGGGG
>JAGFMF010011726.1:5602592-5675868 GCA_019455555.1 Galemys pyrenaicus | reverse complement strand
ATCTTCCCTCAACCCTCCCCCGCCCCTCCCCACCAGGTGTCCCCAGTCTGTCCTTGACTCCTCATTTTTGGTTTCTGTGTCTTTATTGCTGTTATTGTTCCAGTATTTTAAACTACTTGTTTCCTTTTAATCAGTTTTTTCTAGTGACACTTGGATTGAGGATCCTGCAAACACATGGATATTTGTTCACTCACTTCAGGGTTGGACTATGGCGAGATATTCTTTACTGGTATTTGCTTTTTGCTTTCACATTTTTCTGAAGGCTATACACCTGACAAGACTATCAATGCCATCTTTGTATTTAAATTGAATTTATTTGATAAAATTTATCATGATAAAAACTTGAGAAAAAGGCATTTTCTAGAGCATCACTTCTCTTAAGGACAATAAGAAGTGAGTAGAGAAGCACAGGTTGGCGAGTTATTAGCGTTTCTTTAAGGGTCCCCTTGTTGATATCAGCATTTGCTCCCTTGCACCAATCAAACAAAAGTGCTGGACTTAGGGACGGCACCCCCAAGCAGGAGAAGCCATAACAATGATCTGCGTCAACTAAAGCTGGAGATACAGGAGTCGATTAAGATTAATTTCCTAATTTAAAAATTATTTTGGTGGGGTGGGAAAGGGCACTTCGGGCTTGTCACCGCACACACGCAGGACCCATGCATGACCGAGCTGATTGTTGTGGGGATCCCTGCCAGTCTGGGCTTGATCAGCTCAGGGGAGCTGGCGTGCAGCAGGGCAGAGATTGCAGCCACCATTTTCCACCCTCTGGTTGCATTTTCCGCCAAAGCCAAGATGAGAACGATCATTAAGTCTGAGTTTCCATCCCACCCCCCACTTCACTCCTTCCTGGAGATGACCTGCCTGTCCCTTTGCCCAGCAGAGCGGCAAGAAACATCTGCAGCTCAAAAGAAATACATACACGGCTGCACTCCTCAGATGAAGGGTCAATAGACTCCCTGAAACAGAAGATCCACTCCCCCTTGCAGGGTGTCTGGGTGCTTTTGCACGCCAGTGCTAGGAGTTCAGTGCTTCTGCTCTGGCATTTGCCTTCACTTGACCCAACTGCGCAGTGCACCAGTGAGACTCCTCACTCTTTGCCCCCAGTGGCCCCTAATTGCCCCCCAACTTGCAAGGGGGCTATACCACACACACACACACACACATACACAGAGCAGGCCCTTGCCTGGACTTCTCTTTGCAAAGCCCAAGAGAAGGATGCAGAGGAGGACAACAGCTGCATGCTGGCTCGTTCTTGACAAATGAGTCTGTCACTCTTCCTATTGATTAGCAATATTATGACATTTCCCTTCAAAAACGCAGATGTGCCAGGGCTAGCGACAAGGCCGTGGCTCTGGGTGGAAACCAAGGCTCGCCAGCGTTTGCTCTTAACTCTCCACATCTGCTCACCTTCTGAGGGATTAAGAAGCTGGGATTCCGACGGTATTCTAGAGATATCAAGAAGTAGAAGTTCTGACACTTTCCAAAAATCTTTACTAATAAGCCATCATTGTCAACACAGGCAAGCACATGGCGTTTCTGTCCAGGACGCTGCAGAAATCAAGGGGGCTTCCAATGCATTTAGAAAGTGGGGCCTCCCTCTCTCTTGGCAGAGCCACTTTTCAAACCTCCTGATAAATCAAGCCATGGACGGGCCTGTCATTTCTGTCCCTTCGCATGAAATGCATGAAAGGATCTGGTGAATTGGGGCTTCATTGTCTTCTTGCCTCCCAAAGCATCTTTGGCCCTATGGCGCTGACAGTGTATTAAGGGTGGAAATGCACCTAATTCCATTTTTTTCCCTGTACAAAACCTTCAGATGATAACATGTGCCTACTTTAATTTGTAAAACTTCTACAGGGCACTCCTTGCCACCTCCCCCCCACCTTATTCCCCACATTTATTCCCATGTCAAGGGGGGAAAGTGTTCTGAATAGCAGTCCATTTAAGTGGAAAAAGGAAAAGTGCATATTGTAGCCCAACATATGGTACATTTTGAGGTAAATTACAGGTAATTCATGAACATTTCCAGCAGGAAGATTGCCACCATGGGACTCTTGTATATCCATTACGTTCTATTCTCATTTTTGTGGTTAAAGGAATCTCTCAAGCCTTTGAAGCACAAAAGGCAGCACTCTCTGCACCATTTTGTCCTGCTAAGGAAAGTTATTATCCTGCTAACACACGGGACTTGATTTAGGCAAAGCTGATGGAAAGCAGGCAGTGAGGGGGCGGGTGTAGTACAGGTTTTACAATGCATAAGATCTGGGGGTTGGAAACTCAAATAAGAAAATAAAATTTGAGCAAACTAGAAACAGTCAGGTCGACACTATTGGATAAAAGAGAAAAAAGTCGCTTGGGGGATGGGGAGGAGAAACAAAAGGAAGAAAAATAAGGCCTGTTAGCCTGGGGGTGGGCGATGTAAATTAATATGAGCTAAATGGGATGTGACCAATTTGTAAGACATTTGTTTCTCTCTCGTGAGATGGGAGCAATCAGAACGTGCCTTAGGCTACCTTTCACTAGTCGCTATAACCACATTGACCACTCTCTTAATATGCAGAACCCTTCCAGCCCCCATTACATCCCAAGTGCATCAACCTTGTAAATTCACTCCTGTAACACTGGCTTTTCTCTCCTTGGGACAAAACCTCCTTGGGCCCTGGTTTGTTGGGAGAGATGAAAGGGAGGGGGAGCAGGGAAGAAAGGAAGGACAAAACAAGCAGCTTATTTGGTCTCTCTGCATTACTTGAGCAGCCTGCAAGAATTATGCAATCTCCAATGTCTCCTTCACATCAAAGAGCTTCTGGAAGAGCTCTCCAAGCTCTGAGGCTGAGCTGATCTGTGCCTCCCCTACCCATGTCCTAAATCAAGCTTTTATCTGCCTTCCCATCGGAACTGATGCTAAGTGTCCCTGACACACACATCCTCCAAATAATTTGAACTTGATCTGAGGCTTTGGGGCTTCTTGACTCAAAAAAATTGCCTCTGATTTGCTTGGCAGCCATGCACCTCAGCATAGGCAATTGTGGGCAGCGATGTTGATGTTCCTGAAGGAACAGTTGCCATAGCAACAGAGTTCAAAGGAAGGGCCCTCAGTGGTATAAGAAGAAGGGAGAGTGATCATGTAATGTTAGCTTTTCTTTTCTCAGGGAGGAATATAAGCTGGCCAGGTGGTAGGATGTTAGTTATGACTATGTATTTGGGGATTTACTAGTTTAATGGGGAGTACAACTCATAGGCATCTGAAAGACTTAGTTATCCTAACCTCAGCTCTGCAAATAGTTGAATAGCCTTAATCTTGTTCATTATCTTCTGCATCTATAAAATGAAGGGTTTGGACTAATAAAATCAACACCCTTTCAATTGACAAAATGCTCCAATTCAATTACTCTAGATCATCCAGGGACTTTCTCAATTCCTCAGATAGCATCATGATGCTGACTATATTCTATTCATCAAGAGCTTGCACGATGGAGAACTGCGTGGCGATCTAGTGACCTGGGGTTCAACATTCATGAAACAAGTATTTAATCACACCTCGTTGGTTGGCTCTGAGCATTTTTCAGGTGCTGGGTTGTTGGAAAAGACACACAGAAGTCCTAGGTTCAGAAATACACATTCGGGCAGGAGAGGCAAACACTGTAAAAACACATACAATGAATCACTTGAGCACGGCCATGGAAAGGATCATCCTGTCGAATACAGCATGTGATTGGAAAGCCCATAGGTGGCATAGGTGGATGAGGGAATGTCATGGAGGAGGCTTGGAATAACTGGTCTATGGGATATGAGCTGAAGGGTGAGTAGGAGTTGCCTAGACCAAGGGAGATGGGAGAAGGCCTTATAGACAGAGGGTATGGCATCTGAATAATGGAAGCAGGGAGGAACTCAGCTGAGATGTGTAGAGGATGATGGGTAGGGCCACAACAGAAAAGTCACATTTAGGTGTTCTGTCTTTAACCTAAGAGCAGCAAGAGGTCACTGAGCGTATATAAACAGTGTTGGTTCCTCAGATCTTCATTTTATAAAGATGACTCTGGCTACATTATAGAGAAAGACGACAATTGGAAGGGAAGGGTGGCATTTCATTTTCAAAGAGAATATTCGCAAGACAATTGTAAATAATTCAAGAATCACATTTCATTTAGTTCAGGTTACTTGTTTTCATAGTTGGAGGCAATTCAAAAAATAATTTCACAATCTTTTCTCCTTTGCCTTGCCTGGGTGGACACATCCTGTAATGACTTCCCTGAACCCCAATTGGTTGAAACTGCTGAGGGAATTTGTGTGAGCAATGGTGAATTATTATTGATCTATTATTCTTCCACTAGCCTGCAGTGTATCTCCACTGGCCTGCAGACATTTCCTGTTCCAAACTGGGTGAGAGTTGGTGGGGAGGCCAATATGTATGGAATGTTGTAAATTCTGAAAGCTTTCTCCTAAAATTCAGACATATTCACACAGCCATCCATGGAGCTGTACTCAAAAAGACAGCCACTCTGATGTGGGTCAAATCTCAGCTTCAAAAATGCAAAAATTGTGCTCAGACTTATTTCATACCAATGTTCACCAGAGGTATGAAATATAGATTGTCCATTCTATAGATAAATTATAAGCGATCAGGTCTTTGGGGTAAGAACAACTCGAAGTCAGCGAGGTGACTAGTTTGGGGAGTTGAGGCAGGACAGTGGGTGGATAGCACAGAAGACCCTCGTCACTTTGTTCAGATAAAGTACGTGGCATTTTGCTATTTCTTATTTCCTGTGTTAAATGCTTTATGCCCCTTACCTTGTTTAATCATCAGAACAATTTCTGAGCAGATACTGTTATTACCACCATTTAACAAATTATAAAAGGGAGATTAGAGCATTTACTTTACCTGCCCACAGCAGTCAGCCTTCAGGCCCTCACACATACCCTCTCTGCTCTATTGTCCTACTGACAAAAAGAGAGGCAGTTATGGGGAGAAACCCAAAGAAAGAAATCTCATGCCTCCCTTCAAGACAGTGGACCCTTCCCCTCTTGCTCCTGCCTCCTTCCTCCCCACTCCTAGAAGGAGGCCACAGGGAAAGATTTACGAACAAGGAAAAGCTCTCTAACCCCTTATAAACTTTATGGGCTATGTGGACATGTACAAATCAGATATAAACATGATGTCCATGACCAGAGTTTTGTAAATAGTGATATCACTGAGGAAAATCTCCATGAGAATCTGGTTCCCAGGAGAGAACAGACAAGGGTCCTGAAAACAGTGTGTAAAGAATGATGAAAGCTGCTTTGAAGTGAAGCCCAAGGCCTGTGGTGTTTTCAGCAGCTTTCCCCTGCAGCCCTTGGAATTTTAGCTGTAATAAAAGATACCAAAAGAAAACAGCTGGTTTGGTTGGGTTTGTTAAAGTAGAAACAACATGTGACCCTGAAGAGAACAGTGTGGTGGTGGGAAAGCAGGTGTGAGGAGAAGGAAAAAGGGGTGGTCTTCAGAATTAGTGTATTAGACCCACCAAAGTTTCACCACATACATGGTGGCAGGTTACAAGGAGCTACCAATAAATCTCTCCTTGGGTCCACACTAGCCCTGTTGGGTAATGAGGCAAGTATTAACATACCCATGGTGTAGATAAGAAAGCTAGTGCTGACTTTGGCCAGAGGGAAGTCAGAGGTGTTCTACAACCCAGACAGTGTTGTCTGGTGACAAAAATGGAGGCCTGAAAAGAAGGTGGTGGTTCTGAGGCCAGTTCTACCTCTACCAGGGAATTTCTTCATCTGTGTCCACCCTTAAGAAGTTCTGTGTCTGTGACACAACCAGTTTCTGGGGGTCTGACATCTGAGGAAGCACTAGGGAGCACTCTTACTCATTGATTCCAACACTATCACTGGCATCCAGAGACCCTTAGGTAAAAATCGTACTGTGATGGTGACAAGAAGGTGGGTGGTCACCTGCCCCCAACATCTCCACCTCTTAGCATTCATACCTTTGTGTAACCCTGCTCACATATGCCAGGCTTGGTCTATGTGGAAAATAAAATCTAGAAAAAGGGGATGGTATGTCACTCCTGAGACACAGAACTGTAGCCTCCACTTTGGGTTCTGGCTCTCACTCTCTTGAATCATTCACTCTGGATAAAGCCCTGCCACACATGGTGAGGACAGTCAGACAGCTTGTTGGGAGGCCCATGTGGCAAGTAATGAGTTCTCTAATCAATGGCCAGTAAAAGCCAGAAGCCTTCTAAGAGCTACCCTATCAAGTCTGGAGGTAGATCCTTCCCCAGTCAAACCTTCAGATGACAGTAGCCTCAGTCGCTCGATTACAACTCAAGAGACTCTGCCAATCAGAATCACTGCTCCCAAACTTCTGACCCAATGACACCATGATCATAAAGATTTGTTGCTTTAACCTTTTTCTGGATGACCCGTTCTATCCCAGTAGACAGCTAGTGCATTGTATACGCTATAGTTCTTCTGCTCAGAGGCAGAAGGAAAAATGGCAGAGGAAGAGAACTGTTATTCACCTAAGAAACTAGACACAAATCCTACATTGTAAAGAGTGCGATGAAAGAAATGCTTTTCACATACAGATTATGACATTATGATGCGACTAAATAGGCTTTCTGCTAAAAGTTGGGGAAACACATGTTAAAAGATAGAAGTACTGTGATGGCAAACAATTTAGGGATCTCAGTGGAATCTGAAGGATGAGTAGGAGAAGAAGGCAGAGAGGGAAGTGAGCAAAGATGACAATGAGAGAAAAAGCAGAGTAAACATGAAGAAAAAGAAGGACTTTGATACAACTAAAGCAAAGGAGAAAGTAACATGTGGTGAAGCAGGTTTGTCAAGGGAACACAGGCCTGGACTACAAGACACAGCAAACAGGGGTCACCAGCTAACTCAGTTGTTGCAAGAAACCATCCAACGCTGACTCTCACCATTCATATGTACTTGTGCTGTCCAATATAGTAGTCACAACAAGAAACCTAAATTCTAGTTAATTCAAAGTTCAGTTCCTCAGTTGCACTGAACATACTTCAACTGCTCAAGAGCCACACACAGCGAATGGTTATGGTTAGGGGGAAATGATATCCTGAATTAACTCTACAAGTAGGTTTATGGACTCCAACCCTGACTCCAGACCAACAATATCCAAGAACTACAAAGCCCATAAGAGTGGACCACTGGGACGGGAGGGTGGGGTTAAGCAGCCAGGCTGGGTATTAAACCAGCACACGTGGGCCTTGGGGGGCTCTTGGAGCCAGCTCTCAGAGAGCTGTTGGGTTCCAGCTTGGAGGAACATTTACAGATTTATCTCCCTCTCCTATCCCTGAGTTGTTTATTTCTTTACTTCACCTTCTTTTGTAAATAAATCCTTTATTAACCTTTGTTGTGTGTGCCTGCAGTTGGGGCATTATATTGTAAGTGCCTTTTGAGCATGCAGGTGAGGACCCAGTCAGGCAAACCCATTTTATATCAGGGTTGCCCTGGAATAGTTAAAGTACAGGAAAGTAGAGATAGGGAAAATCTCGGTCATTATAGAAAGGATTACTGGGTAATGTTCATGTGTATTATTGACCAGAAAATATTACAAGTATATACTGAAATTTTAAGATAAGCTATGTAAAGGATCTAAAGCATCACATAGATAATATCCAACAAAATTTGGAATAGGTAATGCTGTCTAGGCATCCCAACTTAGGTCAAATCTCCAGGATATAATTGCAATGTGATTTTTCAGGTGTCTTGTACTCTTAGACTGGTATGTCTCTTAAAGGTAAATAACTTCATAGTAATAACTATATAAATGTGCCTAAATTTTACATGTTGGTAAATTTCATCAAACAAACTAGTCACACTATTTTTTTCTCTATTGAAATCCTATTAATACTTCACAGAGCAGTAATAGCCTGGAAAAAACTTTTATAAGCCATAGGAAATTTTAAGAGTGACATATGTAACTTCACAATTTTTTTTGTGAGATATCACAGCAGGGTGTTACAGGCAGGTGCTGTTGAGACATGAGGATGGGGAATTAGGATATGGCAGTAAGCATGCACTGGAGAAATGAGCTTACCTAAAGGGTGTTCGGAGTGAGGTTCCAGAAATGAAAAAGATAACTTTGCTCGCTGTGAGCTGTGTTCTTGGACAAGTCACTTAACCTCTCACTGCCTCAGCTTCCTCATCTGTAAAGCTGGGCCTTACAGGCTGCTTGCCTTCTAAGACTGTTAGGAGGCTAAATGAGTTTTCTGCCAACTGCTTAAAATAGTACTTGACACATAATGAATGCTGCATAAATATATTTCCCTTGATTATTATATTTTTTCAGATACAATAAGATGATAATAACCAGATGCGACTGTCAACTGATTCCTAGGCCTAAGCTCAATGGAGTTGAGTAGACAGCAGGAAGCAGAATGTCCAGAAAAGGCATGGAGTGTCTAAGATGACCTCCTTGGTCTCAGGTGATGGGGAAGAGCTAAGTAGATCGATGAGCTTTCATGAAAGAGGTGAGAGCTTTTAGCAAAAACAAGGTTCCTTTGTCATTTTGGGTGATGCTGATGAGGGTGATTGGGAGTGTTAAGAACATTGTTTTACCAGATGGGGCAAGTAGCCTAAGGGAGAAAAAGGATTAGGAAAGGATTATGGGTGCCTGGGTGGTAGGTGTGGTGTGATAACATTGAAGAGGTGTGAGTTTGGACCTCCAGATCGTATTCAGCATTGTACACAGTTACCTCAATTTAAAAAAAAATACAATTTTAAAAAAGAGCATTGGGTACAATGGAATACTATTCAGCAATCAAAAAGCATAGTCATTTGTAGAAACATGAGTGGAGCTAGAAGGAATGATGTTCAGTAAAATAAGTCAAAAGGTAAGAGAAAAAATATTGATGGTTTCACTAGTAGGAGGATTATAAAGAAACAAACAAAAAGCAGGGTTCAAGGAAAAGAACAACAATCAAAAAAAAAATACAAGAACCAAAAAGACAATTCAAAGGCATCATGGCAGGGGAGGAGGGACTGGGATGAGGACAGAAAGAGTACAAGGAACTGGAGTGACTGTGCACGAGTGAAATGGTGGTGGGAACTCCATGGGGACTACAAGTGATACAATGTTGAATATGTATAAATAAATTAATAAAAAAAGAGCATTGGCTTTGGAGTTGATCCTAGCTCTGCCTTTCACTAGCTCTGTGCCCACTCGAACCTCAGTTTCTCTAGTAACAAAATAGAAAAATGCCAACATCATGAGGTTATTAGGATGATTAAACAAGATATGTAGGAAAGAATCTGTCACAAGCCATGAATATATGTTGGTCTTTACTACATTTTACCGTATCATTGATTGAGAGATACAAACCAATCTCATAAATACTAAAACATGAGAAATAAAATACAGATAGGGTAGAATGGAAAGGAAGGAAACTCACATTTACCAAGTTCCTTCTAAGTGATGAGGCACCATACCAAGACATATGGTATACGTTACACATTTAATTCTCTAGGCAGTTCTGCAAAGGACATATCTATATTATTTCTACCTTACAGTCAAGGAAACTGAGACCCAGAGCATGAAGCTAGCCAGTTCGGTCAGCAGTAAATTCTCTCTAAGTTTCTCTCAGCTTTCACTTGAATGCCTTCGTCAGAATGGTGTGGCACTGTAGGGGAGAAGGCTGCTGACCTTCTCAAGGCTACCAGGGAAGTCTGATCCTGCCCAAGAGCATACATGTGTTCCCTCCCACCAGAAGGAGGTGGGAGATCAGAATGTGGACTTGTGCAGAGGTGGCTGGATGCCCTGCTAGTGGTCAGGGGTTCCCAGTGAGGTCAGGCATAGGAAATCTCCTCCTCCCCCTAACAAAGGTCCCCTGTGCAGGCTTCACCTGTACCTGATGGCCCTAGACACTGGCAGGGCCCAGACTGGTCCCCTCTGTGGTACCAGGCTTGGCTCCACATTGTTGTGGTGGCAAGTTGGAGGGTTATTTTGGTGTGGAAGAAAAGGATTCCTCCTTGCCTTTCCCAGCATTTGTTATGAATCCTGGAGCCCAACGAAATCAACAAGGATAGCCTCCCTGTTATGCAAGGAGAGAAGGCAAACAGGATAGTGATGGAGAACTCACTTGGTGACAGCGAGCAGGGAGAGTAGGAACTGGGTAATGAAGAAGACAGCATTCTTGCTGGTATCATTATGGCAGTGACTGTTGGAATTTCAACAGCCAAATTAATCAGATGCCGAAAGAGGATCTATTTGGCCACCCCTATGGGATATACCAGTCATCAAAAAATAAAAACAAAAGCCATTACAGTCACATAATACTAAAATGATAACTACATAGATGCATGAGGTACTTAGCAGAGCAATTCCCACGCATCATCCTGCCTCACCCTGCAGTAGCCCTTCAAGGGTAGATGCCATTATTCCCTCAGTTATTCATAGAGGAAAAAAAAAAATCTGAGGCTCAAGGAAATTAAGGACTATCTATGACTCATGACCTGGATAGACATATTATATACATAATCATATATGACTTCATATAATGTAATTCTGTAATAGCTCAATGAGGTAGACATGATAGCTCCCCCTTTTCAACAAGGAAACAAGAGTTCTATTTCCCTTGCGGTATGGATCACTTAGGAGTCACACTTAGATGTATCTAATTCCTGTGCTCATTCTCAAGCCACTTTTTAATACCACCTGACTTATATTTTCTGTTAAATGGCATGGCTACTTACAAGAATGGAAAGAAAGAAAAAGAGAGTTTGCATCACTTGATTTTTGTTCTGTGACTTGCACATGCCACTTAATGTTTGTCTAAAAATGATTTGCTGCAAATTTGTTGGTTTTGTTCCACTACCCACCTTGTACCTCTGGTATGCTAAGGAAGGGTCTGTTTGTGGTGCACTGCCCGCCTACACTCTGCTTACACCCCACATCATATTTTAACCTAATAATTTTCTGAATAGATAACGCCAGCCTGGGTTATTGGCGCTAAGTTGGCAACGGCCAAAACCACACTGGAAAACTAGCTGGTTCTATTTCCTGCTCAGGCAGACCCCAGACCTGGAGGCCACCTTTCTCTGATTCCCCACATAACTTTGCATCTCTTGCTGTTCCATCCAGCTGCCGGCTGGTTGCAATTCGCCTTAGGCAGTCTGCTGCAATTTCCATGTCCCAATCTTATCCTCCATTACAAAAAAAAAGATGGGAAATATAATGGGCTGAAAGAATTCTGATAGCAGATGCCAGACATCAAATTACACAGGTAGTAATCACACAGATTAGGAAACATAATGAATACAATATTCAAGCTGAACATAGACAATGAATTTTTCAGTGTGATACAAGCTTCTTGTTAATAAAATGGAATAACAATTTTCTCCTTATTAAAGCTAAAGCGATCTCTGTTTTCTAAAGGGACACATGTCACCCAGACCTCTGTGCTGAAATGATCTGAAACTCAATACCTACAAGACCAAATGGACTAATAGACATTTTGGCTGGCTTACATTTCAGATTGTGCCACTGTTATTGCTCATTATTCACCTAAGACCTTTCCAGAAACAAATGGACACAGAGAGGTTCTGATCTGGGAATCAGAAGACCTAGACTTCATATGTTTCTTTATAGAGGTTAATAATTTCTTCCTTTCTCTATTCTTTTTTTTTTTTTTGGTAATATTGTTTTACAATGCTGCCTATGATTTAGAGATAAAGGACCATACTTTTCAGGCATATGTTACCATACACTCACCACCAAGGTACTAATAATCCTCTAACACAGTCTACCGTGCCCCCTCCACACTTTGCTGTCTTCTCCCTTAAGTCTCATTTCTACAGTCAGATTTCTAGGGTTTCCCCTTTGGATTTATCTGACCCTTTGTGTTGTTTCTCTATCATTCACATGAGTGACGTCATCCAGTATTTGCCTTTCTTCTGTCTTATTTCACTCAACATAATGCCCTCTAGTTGCATCCATGTTGTCCCAAATGGCAAGAGTTCATTATTTCTCATAGCTGAGTAGTATTCCGTTGTGTATATACACATTTCCTGATCCACTCATCTCTCCTTGGGCACTTATGTTGATTCCATAACTAACACGTTTTCCCCCCTGGTCTTTTTGATATGGGTCATTCTCATGGATTTGAGATGGTATCTCATTGTGGTTTTGATTTGATGAGCACTGTTTCCAAGTGCCTAACTAGCCTTCTATATGTCCTCTTTGGAGAGTACCTGTTTATTAGCTCGTTGGCACATTTTTTGATTGGGTTATTTGCTTTCTATTTGTTGAGGTATATTAGTTCTTTGTACATCCTGGCTATCAGCTTCTTGTCAGATGTATAGTGTGCAAATATTTTCTCCCACTCAGTAGGGCATCTGTTTTGTTTTAGGGAGAGTTTATTTCACCACACAGAAGAATTTTAGTTTGATGCAGTCCCAAATGTTTATAGTCTCATTTTTTCTCGTGCTGTTGAAGAAAAATCTACTAAGACACCACTGAAGTCCATGTTGTAGAGTGTTTTGCCTTGTTTTCTTTTATGTATTTTATTGTTTCAAGTCTTACATCCAAGTCTTTAATCCATTTTGAGTTAATTTTTTTATGTGGTCTGAAATAATGATCAAAGTTCACTCTTTTGCATGGGACTGTCCAGTTTTCCCAACACCATTTATTGAAGAGCATTTCCTTACTCCATTGTATACTCATGGTTCCTTTGTAAAAGATTAACTGTCTGTATAAGTGTGTTTATTCTGAACTCTCAATTCTATTCCATTTACCTGTGGTGTTGTACGTTTTTATAATACTGTTTTGATTATTATGGTTTTGTAGTATAGGTTAAAGTTTAGTAGTAGGATATCACTGTTCTTCCTCTTTTTTTGGTCAAGATTGGTTTAGATATTTGGGAAATTTTGTGGTTCCATTCAAATGTCCAGTATTTGCTGTGTTTCTTTGAAGAATGCCATTGATAGGGGTTGACTGAATCTGCATATTTCTTTGGGTAAGATGGCCATTTAAAATAAACAATGTTAATTCTTCCAATCCATGAACAGAGAACATCTTTTCATTTCTCTGTATATTTTCCTATTTCTTTTAAAAATGAGATCTGGGTTTTAGTTCCAACTTCCATTGTTACTTTTGGTGACCTTGACTATATAGAGGATGTGCAAAAATGAAGTCGCAAGAGTTGTCCACTCTCAGGGTTAAAGAAAAAGGGGCAGGGGGGAGGAGTTTCACTGTCTATAGAGAATTTCAAGCGATAATAAAACTGACTATTTATTCTGTTTATTATCATGCTCTATTCACACTCAGCAATGGCAGCAATAAAAAGTTCCTCAAATCTTTTGTCGGTCTAAGTTCTAAGCAATTGATTTAAATAAATAAATAAACACACACATGCTTCAAATTAGCACATTTTTGTTACCTCTCTTTTCATAAACATTGTTTTCTGCATGGAAGTTCATTTTAAATACTCTTAGTTACACAGCCAGACTCCAACACATGCAACCTCAACTACATGCCCACCTAGGTTTGTTCATGTAACTTTGTAATGACTGAAAATCATTCCAGCTCTGAGCTCTGTTTTTTAGCACCATGATATATAGATTCCTAAACAGTGGGTTTGGGATCAACAATAATACATAATTATGAAAGCAAAAAACAGAACTAGTGTTACCCCTTTTCTGTAATTCTATGAGACCACTGGAATTTTTACTGATTTAATCTTTACAAGAGTGAAATGGTTGGTTGTAACTAGAGGGACAGGGGGTTAGGTGAGCAAATTGAGTAAAGGGTCAGTTATATAGTGATATATGGAAATTAGACTTTGGGTGGCAATTATAATATGCAATGCAGATCTCAAACTAGCATGCCTAAGCCTAAACCTAGATAATGTTATAAAGCAATGTTACTTCAATGAAAAAAAATTAATAAGATAAAATAATATTTATAAGATGAAATAGTCTATATTGAGAGTTATAAAATTTTTGTTTGGTAAGTACAAATTTTAATGAATTCATGAAATATTTAACTAAATTTGAATCACATTTTTCAATTGAAATTTACCCTTATAAATTTTTAAATTATTTCCCCACTAAAGGAAATCAACAAAAGAATCAGTAAAAGAATTATTACTGGTTATACATGTTTATTACTGAAAATAATCTTGTATAGAGGAGCAAAGTGTTAGAAGTTATCTGCTGGGGTGTCAAGCCAGATACACACGAGGCACGGGAACCCAGTCTAAGAAGCAGCTTAAACGAAAGTAGCATTTCTCAAGAAGCAAAGATGTGTGAGCTTCCCTCCTCCTCTGAGTTCCTCCATGAAATTAGGGAACCAGTGAAAGTGGAAAGTGCTTCCTTCCCTGCACCCTCTTTGGAACTTTTTAAAATGTACCTTATCATATTCAAGGGTTTCTGAGAAGTGCTGCTGTTAAACAAAATGTTAAGATGTTAAAAACATCTTCAATTAATTGTAAACACAATACCAGATGGAGGAATATAAGGGAACCAAATAAGGATCAAGGAAAGGAATAAGAACAACAACAATAATAATAATAACAACAAAGACACAACAAAAACCAAAAATGAAAAGACAAGGACAAATTAGGGACACTTGGTGGGAGGGAAGAGGGGGAGGGTTGAGGGCAGATGGGAGCTTGGGGGACTGAGGCGATGGTGCACTGGTGATATGGTGATGGGGATGACAATTGATGTCAAATATATATCAATAAAGGAAGAAAACAAAAAAAATCTTCAATTTAGTTTGTTGCAAAAGCCACTGGACCTTTTTGGTTTTGTTTTGGAGTGGGGGTTGGTGATGGGTGGTGGGGGTAGGGATCCATGGTTATTCAGGGGAGGGTAATATTTATTACAATGCATGGAAATGCAGAGTCCACTTTGGATTAAACCAGTGGCTCCCAAAGTTAGTTGCACATTAGAATTCTCTAGGGAGCTCTTTAAAATCCCCATGCCCAGACTGCACCCCAAATCAATGAAATCAGAATCTTTGGGAGCAGAGCCAGTATCTTTGGAATCTCCCAGATGATGCTGGTGTGTAGCTAAGTCTGAGAACCTCTTTTTCAGATTTTAAATGGTGCAGTTCTAGGACTTTTCATCCCTCACAATATCCCATTTCTACTCACAGAATGGCAGTAGGAAGCAGGATGAAGGGGTGATGTGACCTTTCAGCTTTAGTCAGTCAAAGGATCAGGCCGTGATTCCTACCCCCAGCCCACCTCTGTGACCTGAACTGGCAAGGCTGTCTGGAGCATGTCAAAAAGAGGATGCCATTAATAATAATAAAAAACAAATGGCTCCTTCAGCCAAAAACCCCCCAGAAGTTGAAAAATGGGATATCTGTACGCTAAGATGGTGCACAGATGCCTTGAATTGTAAGAAAAGCCGGGAAAGAGAAGTACAGCTGGTTTCTCCATTTCTAGGCTGATTTGCTTATTAACCTCCTGGAATTTTGAGCAGCGGTTCGTTTAGCTTGCTTCTCTCTCAATAGCCCCACACAGGCCCTGCCTCTGGGACACAGTGTGCAAGGGTTTTCATTAAAAAGTTAACATTTGCCACAGAGTTCAGAGCTCCTTCAATAGCTCATTGAAAATAGAGAAAAACAGCTCAGCTTCAATGAATGAGGCAAACGTTGCAGTAAGATAAATGCCAACATTTTCTTGAAAGGCACCGTAATTATTCAAAGAATGCCCCCTACACTTCCCTTCCCCTCTCCCCACTCCTGTCTTCCAGATCTTTCCTTTTTGCCTAGGATCTTATCGACTATCGTCATTCATCAGAACTCCCAGGGCCATTTTCAGTTTCACAACTTCACGGGCACAGCCATCACTGTCAGGGGATGCCCTCTAAGTTTTTAATTGCAGGCAGGAAGATCCAGTCTTTTCAAGGACAAACTTGCAGTTAGTTCCAACTTTATAAACTATTCCCAAGCTGAGCTGCTGTTCTTTGACAGCCAGAGTTAGGGAATAGAGACCTGAATTTGGGGGTCATGGAGTGGTCCCAGGATAATAAGGGTCATATTTCCAGAAAAGACCATGGGAACGGACAGTATGAAGTCAAATGGAGGTTTGCTTTTGCCCTGAGCTCACCTGTGGAGGGCCAAGGCAAGCACTGCCTCCTGTGTCCCTACTTCTTGGTACGTCCCTTACCCAAAGCCAACAACTCCTGTCTCCTGGGCCCAGCTTTCAGACCTCCAACTTCATCCACTGGTAAATACTCCTATTTTCTGTCCATACCATCTTGCAGTGGATCGTTAAAATCGACTAACTAGAGGTAGTTGTCAACGCTGTGCTGAGTACCATCTGGAGTTCTTGCCAGTTACCCACCATCGTGTAATTTTCTAGCCTATAAGAAGTCCTGCAGAATGTCAGGAGCAGCTATAACATACAAATGGGTTTCTAGGATACATAAATATGAGAAACATTGGGTTTAACAGAATTAAACAAGATTGTTGTTGCAGGGATTCTTGGAACAACTAGTGAACATGGTGAATATTCACCATGGAACTAGAATATGGGTTTAGAACAAGCAGCGTTCCCTATTTTATTGAACATGAAGTTCTTTTTATTGTAGAATATATGTTGGGGTGGGGGTGGAATACCGTAGAACCACAGAGTGACAATGTAACACCCTTCTATGCTTCAGTCTCCTTATCTGTGAAATGAGAATGAAAAATTACCCCCTGGCTTCACTGGAAATGAAGACTAAGTGAGATAAATTCATGTAAATCACTGAAAAAAGCATCTGGCACAAGTGTTCTCCTAATATGTATTCTTGTTGTGGTCTAGCCATGCAATATTGAACCTTACTTAGACGTTCAAAGTCTCATCTTCTTATCTGTAATATAAGAATACAATTAGTTACTGGGCTGGTTTTCTCTGATCCTTTGTTTTGTTTCTCTCTTTCTACATATAAGTGATACCATACGGTAAAATTCCTCCTCCTTCTGATTTAGTCCACTTAACAGTGTCCTTTCCAGCTCCATGCAGGTTGTCAAAAAGGCAAGAGTTCATCTTTGTTTTTTATAAGTGAGTAGCGTTCTGTATTTTTCTGATTCACTCCTCTGTCCTTAGGTACCTCGGTTTTTTCCATAACTTGACTATCATAGAGGAGGGAGAGACTCCTATAAAAGCTTACATTTGTTAAGTTTTAACCTGTAACTCCTAAAACAAATGCAATGATATGAACTAACTTTATCTCAATAAACATAATTGGAGAGAAAATAAATAAAGTCACTTAACCCTAATACACTTTAAATTTTTTTTAAATTAAATATTAAAAGAATTTACTCTTCTAGCAAAAAAAAATACAATTAGTTTCTAGCACAAAGTTGTTTAAATGACATATTGCATTTAAATAGCTGAGTAACCTTTTGGCACAAAATAAATGTTCAAAATTAGCTAGCAGGAAACAAAAAATAAGCAGAAAATCATTGCCATGTTTGGTGAATGACAGCTTGGCTCAAGGACCAAAATTTACTTTCTAGAACCTGACTAGGAGTTGGACCCTATTTTCACATAACAATTCTGAAAGCAACTACTACAATGCCATGAAGGGCTTTGTGGATATCATTTTCTATCATGCAAAAAGAAAATAAATACAACACTATGATAAAATCTTCAAGACCTTATTTCTGAACTACAAAAGGATAAATTTGGAGATAACCATCAAAGCTGATCTAATTCAGATTTAAATCACAGAAGATATCTTTGTAGATTTACCATATGCTATTATTCTATTTTTTTTTAAGATCTGAATACTTAGTAACAAAGGCAAAGAGAACAGGAATTTTTTTTCTAGAGTTATTGATGTACTGTTCTACAGAAAAGCACACATAATTAATGAAAGCAATTTTGTGCAATTGGACATACACAAACACTAGTGTTATTATCACCACCATCCAGGTAATAAACATATTAAGTGACCAGCATATCTGAAAGCCATAGCAAACTTAAGTGGAACAAGCACTTACAGATACTATATACATCTGATTCGTTTCCAATCTCATTTTTCTCATCTAATAAAAAAGAAGTCTCTAAGTTCAGAGGAGCTCATGGATGATTATTATTTATATTTTTGCATGTCATCCCCTCTATTTAAACCAACCTAAATTCCAACGCTGATTGGAAAAGGGTAAAATTTTAAGCTAAGCCTTTTGAATAGTCTGACATTCAGTCATTTTAAACAAAAAGGTGTTAATTACATGTCATTAGATTTTCTACTAAATTAAAAATGTAAGCAATTATTTGGTAATATTTTTTTCCTAAGCTCTTAAAAAAATATTTTATAAGAATCGAGAGGAAAGAAACCTGTGTCCTTTTGGATTCTTGCAAAGTCAAGCAGCATTTGAGGTAGACGGGAGTCCTGTTTCGTATTTATTTTGAACAACTTGCCGTCTGGTAACATTTTTCTGTTCTATTTTTAATAGCTATAAAGTTTCTATCACATTCAGTAATTATCTGCAATCTCAAAAGGAGAAAGGAAATTCCATAAGAACTACATGAAACATTGAGTGTACAGGTGCCAGAAAATATTGTTTTGTTTAGTGGAGATGAGATCGTAAAAATATGGCTTTTTACAATGCATGTTCTCAAGTTTATTTATAGACACTCCGACACCCACTCTCAAACTCCTTATTTAATCACTAACAGGAACATTATATCGAAAGGGAATTAGGGTGGTGAAAATATATTTTTAAATGGTATATTCTCTAGAGCAGTCTCATTTTTTCTTACTATTATCTGCCTCAAGTACTCAGGAAAAAACAGTCAGGAGGCAATTTAAGCCATAACAAACAAAAGGGTTTTAAATTTCTCAGGGGCAAGCTGCATTCTATCTTGGAAGAAATTGGAAGGGATATCAAAGAGAATTATTGTCTGATGACCACCCTTGTTATTTAGTGAAAGCTATAAGGAAAAATACAGCAGCAGTTAAGAGATCTAATGTAAACTTTCTTTGAGGGCAAGTACAGAGAGGGGGCTTGAGATTTCACTAATTTTACACTTTAGAAATATGAATTCCATTGGTAACAAGTAGTTAATTCATTGCTGCATTTTTAGATTAGTCATATCGAGCCATTATACTGGGTTATAACCATTGCTTTTGAAAGGGCAAATCAGGATCTCATTAATTGTGAGGTCCATTCAGTGCTGGAAGAATAAGAGTGCCGAGACCTGAACATTCATAATGGAATCGTTAAGAATTACTTTTTTCCATTTATGGGTAATATGCACTGGCTGGACACTAGAAAAGTAAATAGTGCTTTCTGTCTACTAGAAAATATTTCCCAAAAGGAAAAAAAAAAAAAACCAGAACACAAAAACGCTCTATTTACTTCCATCAAAATATCTAGATACGTATCTACTTAGAGAAAACATCATTATCAAATAGACATCTCCTTCAATTAATGAAAAAGAGTAAATCATCTATATTTTTTGCTCAAATCTCAAAGTCCTAAGTTTATGTTGTCAGTGGGAGGTAGGTTTACAAGGATTTTTTTTTTTTTTTTTTCTGAAAGGATGTTGTAATCAGGAGTTTTGAGGCAGAATATTAACAGGGGAAAAGTTTCACATACATACTGATAAATGAGAATATTTCAGATACCTGATCACATTTAATGAAGGCAAGTGAGATGAAGAGAGAATATAAAAGAGAAGAAAAATATTTATACACGTTCCTCTTAGACACACCTTGTATTTCTCCACTTAGTTGATAAAGCAAACGAAGTGGGAATGTCTGTATTTATGTTTTGGCCAAATATAGACAGTGAGTACCAAATATCCCAGTGAGGCCACCCTCATCTCCCCTGAAAGCCTAGCAGGTCTTGAACTTCTCATTTGAACAAGAGCTAATGTAGAACCCCAGACTGGCCACTCACAGAGGCCGATGGTCCTGTGGCATTTAAACGCACTGGGTTTTCTTCTACTGACCCACCAACACTTGGGTAAATAAAGATAATCTTCTGCAAAAAATACAAACCTCTCCCAAGGTGATGGGGGAAATTGGGGCAGTGAGAGCCAGTGTCCCGCTAGCATTGGTGCCTTTATAATGAATGTGAAGAGAGAGTGTCAGCTAAGAGCAGTAGATGAATTCTAGAAACCTGATTGCTGATACTAGTTTTTCTGACCACAGCATAAGGCTAGGAAAACCCTACACAAAATCTCTTTGTTATCCGGTTTAGATGAGTGGTTTTCTCAGATTTATTTCTCATTAAACATTTAGAAAGAGATTATCCCAAGTTTTGCCTATTTAGTTGTTTTTGTCTTCTTGCTTAACGTACAACACATTACCTAATAAAAATCACACCACATTAAACAGGCTGTGTTGAGTACGCTGCAGTTAGTATGACTTTACTGGTGTTATTTTAAGTGTCTGTTCTCTGAATTCCCTTGGAATTTATGCTGTTAACTCCCACGATCACAAACAGACCTCCCAAGCCTGCAGTTACACACGCTGTATATTTATTAGAAGGCAACTAAACTTCTAGACATTGCACAGAGGGCTGTATTTTGTCCCCGAACACTTGAGTTCCTGAATACACTTGTTTGAAACATCTCTGAAAATATATGGTTAGCCAGACAGACTGAAAATTTTGTTTAATCAGCGACAGCATTTAGTAAACAGTGTTTAGGAAGGGAAATAATACTTTAAAGCTACTTCCAAGAGGGTAAATAATGCAAGTCCCCTTCTTCAGAGCCACGGGTCTACTGGCGTTAGCATTGCTAATAACACTAAGGAGAGAGGAGGCCCTCTGAAGGGAGTGATGCAAGATCATCAAATATTTAACCGTTCGGTCTTAACCGTTCGGTCTGCAAATATGTATAGGAGTCAGAATCAGGTCCATTCACCAGTGCAACAAACACTAAAATAGCCACTTCAGAGGGGGAAAATAAGGCAAAAATCAAAGAGAAAAATCTCTCCGTGAAGTTTGTGACTGTATCTCTGAGGAGGAAACTTCCATTTTATTAAGGAAAGTTTTCATCAAATTTAAGAGTAGAATTTATTTTGTGCTTAGGCTGAGATCGTTAGCATTTTCCCTCTTAATGTGTTGGATATTTGTTTGGTTTTGCTTCTCATGGTCCAACATCATATTCTAAATGGAACTAGGCTTCTAGCTAGAGAAAATTCACCACAAACCATGACAGGTTTTTCATTTGTAACAATGACTTCAGAGCACATCTCAATTAGCTGAATGTGGTTGAAAACAAGAGTTTGAATATCTTTAAACTTTCCAACTTATTCTGATTTGTAATACTTAATGAAACATATTATTGAAAAAGTCATGGGCCCTGATAAAATCGATGAGAAAATTTGTGCGTGCTAAGTTCCCCTGAACTTTCATTTCATCCAACTCTATCTAAAACAGCTAAAGAACGTGGAATCACTGGTGAGATACCGCCACCATCTGGAAATTTTCAGAATGGCACCCATGACTTCCTCTTTTTACACTTTACCGTGTAAGTGTCCCAAAAAAAGTGTTAACACTTCACCATTTTTTGTATTGTTGTCTCTACAGAGAAAGGAGAAGTTGATGTCTAAGAGTGAATGCCCCATCAAAAGTGTAGAAGGTAAACTGGATTCCAATACTGAGACCTTGCAATTTAGATAGACACATGGTAGGTAATCTCTTTACCTGGTTCTCCACGTCTTAGGGTCTGGCCTGTTTCCCCCTCCAGCCTCAATGCCCTCAACCCCCAACCACTGGGGCCCCTTCCAGCCCTCAGCAGCTTACTGTTCTCATCTCTTTGTAGTTCCTCATCTCCTCCCTTTGTCTGTATGTCCTCCCTCTTTTTAAATCCCACCGGCCTTAGAGGCTTAGTCTCTTCTGGAAGTTTATCCCCCTTTCTCCTCCTTACCACCCATTCCCCACCTGGAAAGTGTCAGTCTTCCTTTTCCTCCATTTATAACTTGCCTTTGCATAGTTGTCAATTCCTGATGGGCTGAAACAAGAAGCTAAATATCACTGAACCCAGAAAAGAAGCTGGATGCTTCTATCATGATACTGATCTCTATGACAAAAATAATTTCCATGCCCACAACTTTAGAAGCAAGATCCTGCCCAAAACCATGGAAATAAAAACAAGATCCACAAATTAGTGAACCCAGGACTTCGCTTCTGGGCTACACTAACAGGAAGATGATAGCGGATGTTATTTTATTACGGAGAAAATACGATGGCAGCAACATCTCATCCTTCCTTCCAGCTCACCCTGAAAGAATCTCCATGAAAGGACCTATTTGTACATCCTTATTCATCAGCCCAGCGTCTGGATATAGGAGGAGCAGATTCCTGAAGACAGAAGTGCAAGCCCCAGTAAAGGGGAAGTCTGGGCTGTGGATTGTGGACCGGACACCCTCAGCTGGAATCCCGTCTCCACTGCTTATGCGCTGTGTGGCCCCAGGTCAGTTCAACCTTTCTGACAGTCAGTTTCCCCCTCTGCAAAAAGGTCACAGCAATCCTGCATGGGGTCATGAGAGGAGTAAATGTTTTGCATCATGCCTTCGTACACGTGTGACACTCCAAACCAGGGTGCCGGAAGAAAACAAAGGTGTTTGAAGAGTCCTCCCACGGGTCTTTGGCCATTCATTTCAGAATCCCTAGCATTCTTCTTTTATTGAGTCCAAAGATTTAAACACAATTTCATCCCAGATCGACCAGCAGAGGTCACTCAAGGACAGAGTGAATTCTTCATCCAGGCCTGCCTTCCAAGTTGAGGACTGTCCCATTATTGTCAAGAGCATAATAGTTCATGGTAACACTTGGCTTTAACATTACTGTTCTATACTGGATGTAAGATCTATGCAGCAATTTAATCCATGTTATGCTTCCAGAGGTTTCTTCATGTAGATTCTGTGTGGACCCAGCTAAACACCCTGCAGCTAGCGTATTAGAGGGACAGGACAATGACATCATGTTTTCAATGACACAGAAAAAAGTCTAAGATGATGAGGCAGAGTAGACAGAAAGAGACCTGAGCCAGCATCCACAGAGGTGGCTAATGGGAGGAAGGACAGTCTCACTTGGACACACAGGTAAAGTGGAAATAGTCCGGGTAGCTGGAAAAATAAAGGGAGCCCTCACTCTCAGAATGTCTGGTCTCTCTGCATTAATATACAATAGTGTGTGTGACTAGGTTTCAGTCAGCTTGAAATGAAACATAGAAATGTTACAAATGCCATACTGCCATCTAGATTTCCTTGGGACACCTTATGCAGTGCTTCACAGTTTAAAAATATGTCTCCCTATGTCTTGTTCAGAATAATCCCAGGAGTACCCAAGACCACTATCCTCCTTTTGAGGCAGCTGCCACTTCATATGGTGTTCTGAATCTCCCCCAGGCCATTGGATATCATGGGCACACCATAAATGTGTGCTGAATTAAATGATCAAAAAAGACAAACAATAACATCAATTTCTTAGTTATACAGTTGTATCATTTGTCTAATGAGTATATTATCATCTCATCTAACCAACATTCTGAGTTGCAATAATATCTAAATGGGCCATAGAGTTTCAGATAACCATCAAAATTGGTGAAATCTAGGGCCTCCCTGATGGCGCAATGCGATGAGCGCTGCATTGTGAAGCATCCATGGCACAGCAGCACGAGTTCGATCTCTGGCCAGGGAGGGGACCCACATGGCGCAGCAGACCTCTCCTGCCTTGCCCACTGCTCCCCTCAGCAGTGTGTTCCATCGATCTGCCTGTTCTGCTCCACACGCTGTTTCTGGTGAATCCTCTCACCTCCCGCGACTCTGGCCTGTACTCCAGCTCTTGGATGCATAAATAAATCTTTTTTAAAAATTGGTGAAATCTAGTATGGGGTCTTGTATTGTTCCCTTTTTCTGTGACCCTTCTGGACACTAAAACCCTTCAATGGCCAAGATGACTACTAGGAGGCTGAAGAATATGTACCTGCAGCTTTCAGGATTCATACTGAACTTATCCCAGGCCACATTTCATAGATGCCCCTTTCTACTAAGGAATGGACATGAAGGTGGGTAAGACGTTATCCACTAGTGCACTCAACAGAATAAATAGAACCAATCAGTAAATCAATACTGTGTCAAGTCAGTACACTCAACACCAAAATGAATGCGTACAGAGAAATTGAGCAAATAAAAATCATGTAGTTAAAGCAAGCCTTTAAAACAGAATCTAAAAAATCATGCGCAAAGGAGCAAAAGCATTCTGGTGAACAGCACGGGAATGAACAGAGCTGAGAATGACTCAGTCGCCTGCAGAGTATCTCAGCAAATTTGCTTGAGCAGCAAAGATGGAGAGGACTTGTCAGACAGGTGGTAATTTAAGTATAATTATAGGGAGCTCAGATTTAACCTAAGAAAACCATAGAATTGAATTGTGGATCATAGTTCATCAAGATTTTATTCATCTTTAACATTCAAGTCATACTCATTTGAGTTGAATTGGACAAACGGGCATTCTAATTGTTAGATATGTCTTCCTTTATGGCTTCTGAAATTCTGCCTTCTCTCAGCCCCTACCCAGCATGGAGCTAATCTCTCTTCTAAGTGGTGACCCTTCAAATGCTTAAACACCAGCCCTTGCCTTCCTTATCTTTTCTCCTGTAGTATAAACACCCTCAGTCCTTCCATTTCTCCATAAGTCACGCTTGCAACCTCACCTGCTGACTCTTCTTGGCCACCAATCACACCCCGCCCTTGTTGATGTCCAGAACTACGGGTAAGTAAGGAAACAGAGTAGAAACTGGAGAAAAACTGAAACATCAACGTGGAAAAATGAACTTGACTGATGCTGTTTTCCAATAGCCAAAGAATCAGCAATATAAAGTCCTCTGACTTCTCACACTGGAGGACTTACGCTTTTTCCTAAATGGGACCACACCACCTAGAAAGAAAGTCTGATGATGGGAGATCAGAGGGAAAGAGTCTGCATGGTCCTGAACCCCTAGGGAGGACTTTGCCTCCCTCTTTGTGTGGAGATCTCTCCACTCACCCAGCAACAATCGAGTGCCTGCCTCCCAGCTGTGTCAGAGGGAGAACACCCCAGAGAGGGGGATCTGGCCACCAGGTGTTTCTTTCATTTGCCAAGTCCCTTTCAGCACGGCCAGGATGTGCGCTCCGGCCTTGATGGGCATAAATGGATGCAGTACCTGCTATCATTTATTAGGGAAGCAGGAGGCAGCTTGTGCCTTGGGAGGCATGGGGTTTTGTCCAGTGGGTGCAGGTAGAAACTGTGAGAAGTGACAGGGGTCCTGAGCATGGGCAGACAGAGGCCAAACACCTGGCAGATTTAGATCACTGCCAATAATTTAATTCCAACTCAGTCTATATTTCTTACATCAAATTTAGAAGGTTGGGAAATCACTGGGTTAAGAGTCAACAGAAACCCACACGCACCATCATCATTCTCTCTGTCTCTTCCTCCCACATATACACAGACTACACAATGAGCCCTTCCTTCCAGAAGGAAGACTGTAGTTTTCAATCTGCCGGCAGCTGACCACGCCACAGAAGAATAGCCCATCTTGCCATCAGAAAGGGCAGATTTCTGCTGCCACCACGGTGCCAAGGTGACTGACCACTGTCCTCGCAGCTCCGAGCCACCGAGTGACTGGTCTGAACCCTGTGTCCCTCAACTGCCTTTCTCAGGTCACAAGCATGGGACTGTAGCATGGTGATTTCCTAAGAGGAGCTGAGAAAGCAGAGCCGGGCCCTTGGCTGTAACCTATCCCAAGGCCACCTCTCCCACCCCCTCCTCCCCCAGTCACTTTGCTCACTTTCTCAGGACAGCCTGCATTTTGGCTGAATGTAACGAAAGAAGTTGGCCCAAAAGGTGTCTCTGGGCGTCTCTGCCCAGAACTAGAGAGAAGTTTTTGGCAGAACATCCAAGGTACTAGCAAACTCCTAACGGGTTTGGCAGATCACAAACAATCAGGCAACGGCGCTCCATAATCAGCCCATGGGGATGGAGAGGAATGTGCTGCCAGATTGCTGGTAAAAGGTTG
The DNA here is from genome assembly GCA_019455555.1 of Galemys pyrenaicus. Lineage (NCBI taxonomy): Eukaryota > Metazoa > Chordata > Mammalia > Eulipotyphla > Talpidae > Galemys > Galemys pyrenaicus. Next base: position 5,649,886 of record JAGFMF010011726.1, on the reverse strand, counting down.
CTTGGGTTGGAACCAGGGTGCTTTTCCTTCCATGTCCCCGGGCCTCAAGGGAGGTTGGAGAGAACACCAGGACTTCTCATATGGGGCAAATCTGACATGTCAGCGTTTACGGGGGGATTCAAGCTGACAGCCCTGGTAAGGCTGTGTCTGCAGGGAGAGATTCACACTTGCAGCACTGGAGCCCCCTTTCCCTTTAGTTCCAAATGTGTGGAAGCTGTGAGGCTGGTGGCTGATCAGCTCTCTGACCACAAGGGACAAGTGAGCATGGTGCTCTGCAGGCCTGGGCTCACCTCCAAGTCCCTGGGAGTCAGGTCACAGACAGTGACTTCTTCTGACTGGAGGCCATGAGAATGAGCCGCAGCTTCTAGGGGGCTCGGTCCTGCCAGGCTGGGGTGGAGGGAGGCCATCCACCATCTGTGAGGCAGTGGGTGTGCATCTGCAAGGGGCAGACACGCACACAGAGAGCCTCAGAGACAAGGCCATGAAGACCCACCTGGGGACCCGGCTCAGAGCCCATCCGCACTATCCAAGCCGGTTCAAACACCCAGGTCTGCTGCACAGATGTGAAAGCAACTGGATTTGCCCAGCAAGACACAGTTGCTACCCACACTCCCCAGATGGTGGGAAACCTGGGGTCCGGGCACTTCACCATCTCTTGTGGACAGCAGGCCTGGTGGCAGGAATGCTGCCCCCTGGTGGAAGACCTGCACTGAAGAAGATGGACGCGCCATTCAGCTAATGGGGAAATGCTTCCGAAATGGGCTACAAGTCAGTTTACAAAAATGGAGAAGGGGGAAAAAATCTATTAGGTTGCAATCTCTTTTTGGGGAATGTGTTTCTAAAGGGAGTTTACATACCATGGAAACAAATCCCTGAAGCCCAGTTTCAGCTTATTAGCGCTAAATTGGCCACAGCAAATGAGCACTGCAATTGTCAGTGACCTGAGGTTTTATAAGCACACTGGGACTGTTTGCAGAGATTTTACATGCGCCCCGCAGAGCAGCTGAAGGGAGGCTGTGAACCGCTATTCCATTTCCAGAGCCCAGAATAGCAATGGAGCCGCCCCACTGTGCCTCTCCAAGCAGGAATCTCCTGGGGAGGAACCTTCGTTGAGATCTTTGCTCTAAGCTTGGCTTTATTGAAAAGCAAGAATGGGAAGTAAGAGGCACAGTTAAAAAGTTCTAGTTGGGGAAGGTGCTTTCACCTTGAAACGTTGAAAATGGACCTGGAAGGTCTTATTCTGTCAGAGAAGTGGTGAGCAGGTGAGGCTGACTGGGAAAGGAGCAGGAAAATGACCCCCTGCCAGCAAGTCCACAGCGCTGGTGGGGAACTCAGTCCAAACCTGCCATTTTGCATTACTCTTTAGGTCTTCTCTCACTAGGCCTTATCTCTCCTGGAGTTCACGCGCGATGGGCAGACAGATGGAAAAAATAAAATATGCGCATGCGTGAATCCCGTCATTAAAAATCGGATTCCATAATGCCATGAAGGAAATAAGCAGGAAGCTGAAAAGGAGAGAAGAGGAAGCTTGTGTTGTGAAGCAGGAGAGGCAGGCCTCTGCAGAGGGGGCCTTTCAGGGAAGACCTCAGGCAACAGAAGATGGAATTAGGGTCTCTGAGAGAAGCAGGAGGAGAGTGGACTTCCAGAGAGAGGTTAGGAGAAAGCCCTGGAGCTTCTGGAAGAGAATGAATGCTAGTGAAGGGGGAAGCTAGGCATGGGATTAAGTTGTAAGGGCGGGTGGGGATTCAGATATGCTCAAATCCGTTATGAAGTTTGGATTTCATTTTTTTAATAGCCCTTCTTGAAACTATTTCTTCATGTCTATAAAATAACAATATCAGGGTATGCCCCAAGCATTCTGACTAAGCAGTAGCTTCCTTTGTCAGCTCATCTTCACACACACACAATGGAGGGCTTGTTGTAGCTGAATTCTTGGTTGTTTGCGCTTTCTCCTCGCTCCCTCTGAGCCCCTTTACTGGCATCTCACAGCATAATATACCTCTGTGTTAGTGACTTTCAGTTCTGCCTTCTCTCCAACTCCTGTGTTTAATTGATTAATTAATTAATTCACTAAACATTTACAAACCTCTCCTGTGTGCCAAGTTTCTGTTGAGTTCTGGGAACATTAAAAAATTGAATGAAGCTTCTACCTTGCCCTCTTAGACCTCCACCTGGGGATTAGATATTAAGGGTGTCTGCAGGAGTAGAAAGTAGAGAGCAGTATGTCATCCATCATAGGGGTTTAATGAGATGACATTTGAAATGGGTCCCCAAGGAAGAACAGAAGATTTCCAGTGAAAGGGGGCGGTGGGTGAAACGCCAGGACAAAGAAATAGCACACAAGGAAACAGGCACAGGAGAGGAAATGTTTTTTCAGGGACTAGGAGTAGCTCTTCGCATGCTCCTTACTGAGTCCCAAACCTGTTAGATGAAAGTGGCAGGGTCTCAAGATGAACCAAATACTCTTCCCATCAGGGCAAGCATTCGTGAAGATGAGGTTCAGACAGCTGGACAGCAGTGTCCATACAAAAGAAGGATGTGGGCATGAGCCAGGAGGAGAACCAAGATGGTGGCAACACAATAACCTCATGATAGTCTATCAGGGCAGAAAAAGCAAAAATGTACAAAGCTGTAAAAACTAAAGTCATGAATTAGATGAACTTCCTGCTCTTAGTAGTAACTGGCACTTTCCTAGAATTCCCTGAACCAAGTGTGAAACCCTCAATGGGAGAAGAGTGAACTATTGGAAGATGTGATTACATGCTTGGAAAATAGCACCTGAGGGAAGATATTAATACTGAGTGTGTACAACTTGGAAAAGTTGGGTGCATATCACCTCAGTATATAAAGGTTTTACTATGAAAAAAGATGATCTTTCTGTTTCATTTTCACTGTGGACAAAGAGAAAATTGTTTACTTGTAAACAAGAGGTTTTGATCGGTTATAAGAGTTCTCCATACAAGGAGGTTTGTCAAAATATGGTCAATTTTGTACCTCTGACATAACTTATGGGTAAATTGGCCTGAAGCAAGTTGAAATAGACCAGCAACCCCCTCTCAAAGTAGAGTTTTGATGCCTAGGCTGAAGAGTTCAAATTGTCCATGATCAATCTGGAATTGACCACATTTGTCTGTGATGAACACTTCAGATTCTCTTGCCAGAAATATTTTTTTATCTAAATCCTGATATCTGTTCACACTCTCTTCCTTAACCCCAAAACAGTTAAAGAGAAGGTGGAACAGCCAAATGGAGGCTACCTACTGTATTTCAGAATGAATGAATGGAATAGCTTATATTTTCAATTGCTGTCTTTGCTAGTATTCACAAAGGTTTTTCTTCCATCAACTCCTAAGAAAAGTTTTGGTTATTTGTGCCTTAATTGCCAACCATTATTGCCAAAGGAACCAAATTCTTGTGTAAACCACCTTCCATAAACTTGTTCCATAAAGTACAAACACTACCCTTTCTGATGAAAGCATGAGGAAGTCCCAAAGCCGATAGAGAAGACTAAGGGCAAGAAGAGAATTATTTGATTAGGGAGTCACACAGAACCCGTGCAAGAATGAAAATAGGACAAATCCATCCCTAGAACACGGGGGACTTTGCATCTTAAACTTGAGGCCCTATCAGGAGAGCAGCCTGGAAAATAATATGTATCTGGTGGGAGCACGAGGGACTGAGGTGATGGTGCACTGGTGAGATGGTGATGGGGAATACATGGGGATGACAATTAATGGCAAGTATATGTAAATTTTAAAATATTTTAATAAAAAAAAGAGAAAAAAAATTCACCATTCCAAAAAAAAAAAATATGTATCTGGGCTGCAAATAATGAGAGGTTCTTCATATATCTTTCACCTCACATAACTACCCCACCCCTTTCATTCTCCCTCACTCTCACATGTCCCAGGTGGGGTGCCCTCCAACATCTTGTCTGTTAGCAAAGGGGCTGCCAGCTTGCCTCTCTCAGTCAGTGGGCAGCCCCGACCGTGATCACACCACATGGTTGGTAAATTTGGACCAGGACTCTTCCTTTAGCCAAGCTTGTCAGAGTGCCAGGCACGGTAGGAAACACCAGATTCCAAGCACTGTCCTGTAGGACCCACTAAGTAGACCTGCCACCTCGGCTATCAATCAAGCCGCAGAGCTGTCTGATGCTCTGACACTCTTTGCAGGAAAGCTCTGGTGCCTGAGAAGCTTCCTTGTCACCTGCTTGAATACGGCTACTAATTTGTATCTAACGTATTTTTCAAGACTCCTCCAAGCTCTCCAACTTCAGCGTTGAACGATGTTAACAACGGCTGGCTTGGAAAGTCCCTATAGGATTAGTAAGAAATTAATGTTAGCTTCCTCTCAACAGAAATCCAGGGCTTTGCAAAACACACCATATGCTTGTCACTTTGCCAATGAATCAAGATGTTTTTGCAGTCTTCTGAGTCTAAATAATTAATGGTAATGTCTAAAGATTACCCCAAGGTTCAGGGAGTAAGGATCAGGCCTTTGTGGTGTCCAAAGTTACCCAACCTCAGTCAACCCAATATTTCATGTGATAAATGATCAGGCTTCGTGACTACCCCCTACACTGCCTCCCCGCCCCCACTCATCACCATTGTTCATTCCCTTTTCCGTTTCCCTTTCTCTTTATTCTATAATTAGATTCCCTGAATTGCCTCAAGTAAGTGCTGTTGCCTCTCCCAACCCCCAATACACTTCTAACAAGGCCTCTCTAATTTCCCTTAACAGATGAAAGTATGTACCTAATAGCCAATCCATTAATCCATTCATTGTTCTTATGAAGAGAATAATTTCCTCATACAATACTTACAAAACAATTAATCCAAGCCCAACTAATTTTGATGACTGTAGGCATTTTAGGCTTCACTAAAATCTTTTTGAAAGGATACTGGGTTCTTGCTCTATAAAAATAAAAAGACACATTCACAGTGCTTTTTAAATACTTTCCTTTTCACCAGCAAACCCATCTTTAATTTTAGGGTTCTTTAGAGGGGAAAAATAAATCTACAACATTCAATACTCTGTGTTGAGTATTAAGAGTCTAAGTATGAATACTTGGTACTTTTTCAATGCATTGCTTCTCTCCTTTTAGTTTGTGAAAATATAGTTCTGTTCTGTCCTCTCCTAAATGGGTCATTGTGATAATTACATTAAGTAAACAGAAAGGTCTCATTCATTATGTAAAGATAAGAATTTGTTGCAAAGGAGTATTTCCCATGTAACAGATATTGTGCTGAGTTCTTTACTATCATTATCTCATTTGATTATCAAAGAACAACAATAACAGAAAAAAAAAAAGTAACTGCATTTCCAGCTGAGGAACTAGAGCTTGGAAAAGTTTCAAAACTTTTGTCCTGGGTCATTCATACATTATACTAATATTACTAAGCAGAAGCCTGAACTGGAATGTTGTTTAGTACATGTGACTCTATACTGAAAGCTCACCCAAATATATCCCTCCAGGATAGAACATCATATTTGGTGGGGGTGATGAAACACTTACTTCAACAATAACCTTTCTGCAGCCTTCATATTGAGTCAAAATAATCTTGCCTTGTAAGAGAGTGTGATTAATTTACTTCAAAGAACTTAGCAAGAAGTCTCATGTTTACTGACTAGGTCTTTAATTTATCAATTTCTATAAAAATAGGAAATATCCTTACTCTAAATACAGGGCATTTTAGTCATCAAATCACCATTATCATTACTTGGTGCATAGTTTGTGGTAATTACTTCATAATCCTGTTTTTCTAATTGCATGAATCTTTAGAATATTAACTGGAGATGATGAATGTCAGCATGACAGAATAACTGAATTCACAATCTTCATTTTGAAATATGTTGAAAAGAATAAGGTATTGCCCATAAAGAGTCATTTTCCCCAGGAAGTCCGCAACCTTTCAGATAATTCCTCAGTATTGGTTCAGCATATCTTTGAATTGAGTCCAGAATCATTCTCAGTGTCTTATGATGTGCAGAACGGTCATCAGCAAAAGAGTGATCATGGCTTCAAGTGTTGTCTGTCCAAACCAAATAAAGTTCCAGCCAGTGGGCATGTGCAGCAGTTGCTGGTAGGTGGACAACTGGGTCATCGGAAGTCTAAGATTGGGCCCAGTGTGCTTAACCAGTGGGGTGGAGTTGATGTGGAGTCAGCTGACACCTCCGAACCCACATTTGCTCACCAGCAAAGTAAGCATTAGAGCAGATGACCTCCAACTCTATTATGAGTCTGAGAGTCTAGAATTCTGGGGACAGCAACAAAAATCCTCAAATTATTGGTGTAAAAACTAATGATTCTCTCCTTAAAATGTGAGCAGAATAATTATAAATGTATAGCTTTCAAGGCTGAGTTAAAATTCCCAATATTTCCTAACAATGGGAAAAAACACTTCATTACTGACCTACTCTGTTATTTACTACGTACGACGGCCAGTGCCCAAGGGAAAAGAAGGACAGAATCTCTGTAAAGGAAAAAATTCCCTTTGACAACATTTTAGGGAAATTTTCTTTTGTAATTCCATTTTATTTTGAAGAATGGTGGACAGGATCCTTTCAGTTTATTTTTCTTGAATAAGTGCTCTTTCTCAAACTTCCAGTGCTATATTGATTAGTAGTGGTCAGTGGGCATTCTTTAGGAAAAATGACCATATTTCTTGAACAAATACCATTATTTAAAGGAAGAAAGGGATTGAAGTCAATTTTTTAAAAACATGAGGCATAATAATGCAATGTATGAACTTGGTTTAGATCCAGATGTGGGGAACATTTTAAAGACAATCAAGTCTCACAGTATTGTTCATATTGTTAATACATGATGGCCTTAAATTTTCCTAAGCCCTCACTTGTTAAGTTGCAGAGAGGATACTGAAATAGTTCTGGTTGGTTTAATGTGTCCCTAGTTCATGGCCTTGCATTACTATCTTATATATTTGTTTTTCTACGTAACATATCCAGTAGTGTGATTATGGTGGTTTTTAGATGATCTAAATCAGTATTATCCACTTTGCATGTAGCCTGGGTCAAATTTAATCCAAAATTGCCTTTTTTGGGTCATTGTGCAAGTGTGACTGGGTAATACAAGTTAATTTTTGTATTAGCCTATGAAAAATATCACACTGCATTTTAAAGTTCAAATAAATAGCTTTATCTCACCTGTCCTCCTCTCAATTTTCATAATATCTTTGCATCGGTTTCTCAGAAAATACAGCCTGGGACAAAGGCTTCTGGTGTAACTCTTGGGAGTGACAACAAAGGAAAAGGTGAAATATGAAGGAAAGAGGAAGTGCTCATACCAGGATGCATCACAGAAGCAACAGGTGGCTTGATCATCCAGGACCAAAGAAGCATCAGTGGTAATTCAGAACCAGCATCCCACTTAATTACTGGAAGTAGTTATTCCAAAATTCATTTTCATTTTGAAATTATATCATGGGTATAAATTTTTTCCATTTTCCATAATGTATGACTATTAGCTAGAATAAATATTAATTTAACAATGTTATCTTTTAAATTTACAAAAATACTATGGATTGTATTTGATTTCACTGACTCATTAGTTAAAGACTACCTCTCTGCCAGGTACTTTGTATATTGATACAAAGATTAAAAATGTTTTTCCTGCCTCAAAGGGGTCTATAATCAAGTTAGAGAAATAAACATATACACAAAGTCCTTATGATACAAAGCAGAAATTATGTTCTTTAACTGAAGCACCAAGATCCAAAAGAGAATGAGATTTTGGGGGTGTTATGGGAGGATAGTAGTAGTGGTGATGGTGTCACTAAAAAATCATCTTGAAGGATTAAGAGTTTAACAAAAAGAAAATGGGGTCCTCTGTTGAAACCAACGAAGTATTACTCAAATACCTGGACTGAAAGCAGAATTATTTCCCGAGAATCCTACTGCTTCTGTTTGATCACTTCTGTGGCTACAAGTATCTCTGTACTACTAGTGGCATAATAGTGTTGAAGGTTCCTCTAGGACTAGAAAATAGTACTCAACAGAAATGTAAGATGATTCTCTTCTTCACAAGCTTATTCCCAAAGTAGAAGAGCTTCATGGCCTCCTTAAAGAAATGTCAACTCTTTCTCCAAGACCATTTCCATGCTGCTGGATTAATGAGAAGAGAGCACTACTCAGTGAAATTCCATCAGTGAAATTCCATCCAGAAGTGCATCTTCTGGATTTGGGGAGCCCAGTCTCTCAACAGGTTTTCTCCAAAGGATGGTTCATAGCTCAACCACTTCTGTTAAAAATGTAGACAATTGATCTTCAATTCAAACACCCCAAATGAGACCTTCTGCCATGGAGATCAGGTATCTGTATTAATTTCCCATATTTGTGTGCACACATAAGTTTGTAAACTTTTATTCTAGAAAGGAATTGCTCTGAACAGATAGAAAGGCAGCTGTTTCACATTACCTAATCTGCCTATTCTGCTGGTGTTTTTCTCTCCAAATAGCCTTGGAAAGGTAACTGCAAAGGATACTTGGATCCTCTCTGCCAGGGGGGTTGCCAAGAAAGCCAGAAGTCTGGACAAGCTCTAAGAACTTTGGGGACCAAGGAAGTAGCCTCCTGACACATCACTGGATTTGTATTTAACTTTGGTTTTTTCCCTCTTTGTTCCATGTCAGTGATCTAAGAGGTAGAAGGGAAAAAATGTGACTAGAGACTCTAGACAGGGAACTGTATTTATTTTTCAAATAGTAGTAAAACAAACAACTCTGATGGACTCATGGTTTTTTTTCCTTTTCACCCCATAAACCTCTGTGTAGGATAAAAACTTCTCTGGCAGTTCAACTAATTAGGATCCTGTATAGCAATCCAATTGCTTAAAAAATGCAAAGAAATTCTAACTAAGACTGTCCTGTACCCTGGGAACCTTAGTTTCAAGACCTATCTCTCTGATCTTTCATGGGGAGGAAAAGGACCAAATTGTAGAGAATTTTCAGGGAGAGAAAAGAAAAATCTTAATGCCATATCCATAAAAAAGACACAGCTCTTCACAAATCCAGACTAAAACTTAAATGAGGATACTCACCTCCCATCTCACCCCCCATCTTATTTCACACTACCAATATATTAGTCCATATCAGAATTGCTTATATATCTGATCGAGTATTTTGACTAGTCCAGTGGCGTGTGGACTTTGGAATGTTCAACATTCCATATTGAAACTTAGTTTAGAAAAATGGTATGTTATAAATTTCTTTATGTATACTTTTTAAAAAAAGGTGCTTAGATAGCTTTTGGGAACAGTTGTAGAAATCAGTTTGGAAGCAAGAAAACTTGCTGCAGAGATCATAGAAATGACCACATCCACTGTCTGCCTTCATGGTCAATCAAGTATACAAAATCTAAATCCCTGTTCCTTCTCTGCCGAAGACCAACCAATGATGGAGTTTATAAGAACTTGAAGAATTCTCAAAATTGTGTCCTCCTGATGTCTCACTGATTGAGAAACCTCAAGGATTCTGGACCTGCTCCAAACTGTTATCTTTATATAAGAATCCTTAACTTTACAGAATTGGAAGGTTCATATAAAATGTAGAATGCTTTTTATTTTATTTACTAGTTCAATGGTTCTTTTCAAAATATGAAAGAAGATAAAAATCCAAATAAGTAAGTCAGCAATCAGAATCTCTTTTCCAGTGGAAGTGTTTTTCAATGCAGAAAAGATGTGGCTAAGAAGGTGAACCATGTTTTTGAAGTCTGGGATTGAAGAGATGACTCCAGCGTCATCAAGTGACAGGGCTACAACACTCACCTCTTTTGAAATGAAACCCTATGAGACCAAACAATAAAAAGATCCTCCCATAGACTCATACCCATCTTTGAATTGTTTTAATCTTTGAAACCAGATCAAAACGACTCTGAATTATAGGAAACTTCAAATATCTGGCAGAAGTATGAATAAACCCTTAGCTGATGGAGATACTATAATCCCAGACCTCAAACTATTACTAGAATCAATTTTTAAAGTATAATATCTGAGCTATCATTGAAATCCACCAATCACTGAAAGAGATAAACCATATAACTTAAAATCAGCAGAAATAACAGATGTTAGATAATAAAAGAATAATGGAAACCCAGGCATAGCAGTTGTCAAAGACTTTTTAAAATTAACTATATTCTATGTTTGAAAAGATTGGGTATTTCAATGGAGAACTGGAAATTCTTTTTAGAAGACATGCTTATTTGGTGATTAATAATATTGAGCATGTTTTCATGGACTTATAATTTGTCCATTTCTATTGGGTTGTATATTTTCTCATCAGTTGAGTTATAAACACTTTCTATATTATTGATATCAGTTCCTTATCTTCTTCAATTTCTTTCATCAATGTCTTTTTAGTTTTCAGTGTATAGATCTTTCCCCTGCTTCATTATATTTATTTCTAAGTTACTTATTGTTTTGTGAGTGGGAATGCTTTCTTTATTCCTTTTTCAGATAATTTTTTGCTAGTGTACAGAAGCACAAATGAGTCATGTGTTTATTTTCTTTACTTCCATTTTACTGAGTTTATTAGCTCTAATCATTTTTATAGGACTTTTTAATGCTCTCCATATATAAGTTCATGTCATCTGCAGACAGAAAATTTGACTTCTTCCTTTTTTATTTGGATCCCTTTTATTGTTCTATTCATTTATTTATTTGGATCCCTTTTATTTGTTTGTTTATTTATTTTTCTTACCTCATTGCTCTAGCTAGTATTTCCAGTACTATGTTGAATAGGAGTGGTGAGAATGGGCAACACTTTCTGATCTTGGAGAAAAAAACTCCCAGCCTTCCATGTTTGAGTACATGTTTGCTGTGGAGTTGTTATATATGGTCTTTTATTATGCTTAGATAACATTCTTTCGATACTAGATTGATCGAAATTTAGGAGTTTCTCTTTCTGACTTCCTCCCTCTCCAGACATAGGAGTTAAATGTATATTAAGAAAAGCATAAAAACTGAGATGAAAACTTTAAATATAATGTTTTAAAGTTTTTATATTATACCTAAAGATGTATACTTTAAATATCACTTTTAAGAAGACTGTAGCAATGGTACTTGAATTTTAAAAATGTTAACTTAAAAAAATAAAAACTACTTTAATATGTTAAAGATATGTAATATTAACCCTTAGACAACTACTAAATTAATACAAATAAATATTAAAATAACACCATAGATAAAATAGATTTTTAAAATCTACTATTGAACCCAAAAGAAGGTAGAAAAACAGGAGGTGGGGAAGAATGGAAGAAAGATAAGATCATACAAACAGGAAGTAGGAAATTTAAACACAACTAGATCTATAATTCCATTAAATATAAATAGTGTAGACATATCAGTTAAAAGACAAAGAGTGTCAGATTGTGTAAAGAGTAAGACCTAAATATATTCTACTTCCCAGAATTAAAAATAAAAGAATGGAAAAACGGTACCATAATAATATTAAAAATGGGAGGGGGGAGATGAAATGGTTACATCAATAGCAGACAATGTAGATTATTTCAGATCCAAGAAAATTGCCAGGTAAGTAGTGATTCAGAATAATGAAAGGGTCAATCTATCAAGAGAACCGAACAGTTCTAAATGTTTATACACCTAAAAACAGAGACTCAAATTCCACAATGCAATAACTGATAAAACTACAAAAATAAACAAATTCATGCTGATAGAGATTTCCACACCTCTTTCTATGTTTATTATAATTGTTTATCATAGAGAGGAGATTGCGATTGAAAAAGAAATCCTCCCCCATGAATATGCACATAATAACTTTATATTCAAGTTTAGGGGATCACAAATTAAGAGCACTTTAGCTAGTGAAGTAAAATGTTCATTGCTGTTTTTACATCTTAAAAGTGGTTAATGAACAAATTTTCTACCTTTTGCTTCAACACCTTGATAAAGAAACTCTACTAGCAGCCAAGAAAGTCTGCTACTATCTGCTACTACTGGAACAGCTTTATTATCAAAAAGATACTCTGCTTCTTCCAAAATATATCTCTATAACTTCTTTTTGTTGTGTTGTGTTTATGGTTGATGGATATATTAAAATCTAATTAAAGGATTTTTTTCCTACTTGAAGATTTAATATAATCTTGTACTATAAAACCAACATCTGTTTCCCTGAAAATACCTGTAAGAAAATGGGAAAAGAAAAAAAAAAATGTATCCTCCACTTAGTTTTTCAAGAACAATCCTGGATCACCAGGTGCTTAAAATTATGTTCTTTTTGAAATGCAGAGCTCAATTGGAGTCATCAGAGAACATAGATTTCTTTATATTGGGAAGAGTTGAGAACTATTGGGAATGGGTCCCAAGTCAAAATGACACCTGGATCAGTTGGGGTCCAGAGAGAAGTCTGAATCAGTTACTTTGGGGGAATTTGAGAGCAAGAAAGTTATCTGGACTGTTCAGATCCTTTTCTTTACCTCTCCAGGGACACCAGGAAGTTCTTTAGCTTTTAACATTTCTCAAGAGCTTTCGCACAAGGTTTTATTCTCTAGCTACCATACGCTCACAGGGCTAAGAGAATCAGCCTATCGGTTCACAGATATACCACACAAATTCTGGAGACCAGTCCTTATGCCACAGAGTGGCGAAGGAGCTTGATAAATCTTTCACAGACAACAAAGCCATTCGTTCTTCCAACATACAGTTGAAAAAGTGCAAACAACAAACCTCTACCGATGCTCCGGGGCGTATTGAACTGGCAGAGGCAGAAAATCCTTAACATTCATTCTTTGCACTACCGTTTTGTTCCCTTAAAAGCCAGTCCCTCTACAGCTCACCCTCAGAGAGGAATTAAGACTTTTCTAACTTTCTATCTTACATTTTCCACCTCGGTTTAAATCACGACAGTGGATGAACTTCCAGTCTCTAATCTGGCTCCATCCCAACACCTGGCTCTCCTGCCTCTGAGTGAGACCAGCCAAGAATGAACTCAGCTGGAGAGAATGTGCAGGGGAGCTGGGAGCCAGGAAGCCAGGGGCAGAACAAACCCTCCTCCCAAGGTGATGGGCTCCACAGCTGTCCCAGGCCGCAGAACCCTGCGGTGCCAGTCAGGATGCTGGCTCTGCCATGCTCCCTCGCTATGGGCCTGGCAAAGGGTCTTTTTGTTTCTATTCCTCCTCCTTCTCTCCTGATTCCAGGCCCAGTGTTTGCTTGCGTTGCAGCCAAAGATAAACTCCAGGCATTCAGATGGCTACTCTTGAGCTCTCTGAATAGAGTGGTGCCGCCTTAGGGAGAGGAGCTATTTGTCTTGGAAATTGCTTTCCACTTTGCTTTTTCCTCCTTCGCTCATTTTTGTCTGGGCAGAACAGAGCACATGGATTCTCAGAATCTCAGGCTTGAAATTGTTATAAATGCCTCAAGGTTTACCCTACTTAATCCTTTAGCCCCATTTCACACCAGCTCAGATCTATCTTCTCTTCATTAACACTGAATTTACTGGCTCCTTAGGAAGCCCCTATATTTTCAGAGAAGGTTATTAGAATTCTCTTCTTCCCCTGCCTTCACTGAAGAGAAGACATCTGAAAAGGAAACTGTGAAAGTTGCCCGTGCATACAGTTGAAAACCACTACTGTTGTGACCACGTGGGCGGGCGAGTCCAAGCAGAGATACTGGGAGATGCCGCGTTCATCACTGCTTCTGGAGAAGGCAGCAAACACCATCATCCAGCAAACACCATCATCCACTCCAGCTCAGTAAGGAGCCTGTTGTGTTCAGTGACTTATTAAATGCAAAACATGAACATTCTTTACTAACTAATAAATAGAAGCGAGTGACCCCTGAAGCTGACGAGGGAGAAAGGCGGCACGGACAGTGGCCATAGGACACTCGCTAAAGACAAGACACAGGGCAGAGTCAGAGATGGTGGATGGTTGTCCAAACTTAGGACTTCATGTAGGGGTGACCTCCCAACAAACTAAGCAAAAGAGGCTCGATGAGAGCACGCCAGGGGTGTGCTTGGAAGTCAAACCATGCATGCAAGATTGAGAAATGTGTGATTTTTTATTGTCTGCAAATAATTGTGTCTCTACTACACTGCAAATGAATGTAAAATAGGGACTGTCTCTGCTGCTCGCGCTCTGAGCATACCAATTAGAAAGCCAGGGGCAGGGGCGACATCAGGAGGTCCTACCTAGCTTTATGAATGTTCCCCTGTCTCTGGGCAGACACCTGTGAGCCCCTGTGAGGTTATAATGGATGGTGAACGCGATTCATACCCTCCTCAGCACAGGAGGTGAAGCCCAGGAAGCCGGGGGCCAGAAGCACAAATGGAACTGGAGAATGGACATTTTCCTTCTGTTCTTAAACCATTCGGTGAGCAGCTGGGTACTGAGAAAATGAGCAGGTGATTTCAGATTTACGAAGCTGCATCCTGACCCCCTAGGCAGAGTCTTTGAAAACAGAAGGTAGGAGGCTGACAGAGATAGGTAGATGTGGGCTTCTGAATCCAAATCCCTAGTTCTGACCACATATGGACCCTTGAACCAGCTGCTAGAAAGGGTTGCCTGGGTGCCAGGAAACTGTCCCTCTCTCAGTGTGGAGAAGCCAAGCGAGGATCACCATTGGCTGAAGATCTCTGTTGAAAAAGGTAATTCTTGAGTTGAGAGTGTAATTTAAAATTTCTGCTGCCAATATGTCTATGTTTTGACTTTACATCTATAAACTTTTAGAATTTCCTTTAGATACTACTGCTGTTTGTTTATAAAAATTCATTTCCGCTGGTGTAGGGTCTCCAATTTATCCCCCACCCCACCATTGCCTTCCTATGGTAATGAGAACAAAGATGGGAAGAAATGAAGATAGGAGATTATAGAATTCTCACACTGAGAGCCTCACAGATTAATTTCATAACAAATTCAATACTTGCAAATGAGTGTAGAACATTACGTTAGCTAAATGGCAGGATCGAGTAATATTATTCAGTTATTTGTTGCCCCTCCCTGTAGAGGATATTTTCTTTTTAAAAATTATTTCTTTGTTTATATCTTTTACATCACTGTGTCTTCCCCATAAAATTCCCACCACCAGTATACCTGTGAACCATAACCATAGTTCCTTGTGCTCTTCTCTCCCCTGTTTTGATCCCTTTTCCTCTCCCTCCCTTGCAGAATGTATCTGATTTATATTTGCTTGCTAATTTAGTTTTTATTATCATTATTGTTATTTTTGCCTGGTCCCTTATTTGGTTCCCCTATATTCCTCCTATAAGTGAAAGTGTTCAATATTTTTCTTTTCCCTTCTGGCTTATTTCACTGACCATGAACCCTTATAGCACCATCCATGTTGCTGCAAATGGCATGAGTTTATCTTTTTTGATTGCTGAATAGTATTCCATTGCATGTATGTACTACATCTCCTTGATCCAGTCATCTGTTTTTGTGCATTTGGGTTGTTTCCATATCTTACCTGTTGTAAATAATGCTGCAATAAACATAGGGGTGCAGGTATCTTTTTGAATTAATGTTTTTGTGTCCTTTGGGTAGATTCCTAGGAGTAGAATTACTGAGTCATATGGTAGCATCATTTTTAGTATTTTGAGGAACCTCCACACAGCTTTCCATAGTGGTTGAACTAGTTGGCATTCCCACCAGCAGTGTAGAAGGGTTCCTTTTACTCCACAGAGGATTATTTTTCCTTACCCACTCACATTAAGCTTGACCATATGACTTGCTGTCCAGAATGAAATGAAAGCAGCAATGACAAGTGTCGTGTGTCACTTTCATGCAGAAGCTTACAGACAAGTGCATGATCTATCACATTCTCTTTTCTCTCTGCAAAGGAATTGTTCCTTCATCTTGAGTCCTTAGAATGAAGATGATATGGGGTACAGTGGGAAGGGACTACAATGAACATGTAGCATGAGTGAGAAATAAACTTTTGATATTAGAAGCCACTGAACCCTGAAGATCTTTTGTTACAGCAGCATAACCTGCCTAAACTCATTAATACAAAGTACCCTTAAAGGCTACTTCATTAACTTTGCTTTTAAAATACAGTATGTGCATATTAATTTAAAGATCAGTTAGAACCTTAGCAAAATAATCATAATCCTTTCAGGGTTGATTTCAACTATTTTCTACTTTATGTTTTTTGATAATTTCTAAATCTTCTATAGTTAACAAATATCACATTTAATATTAAGTAAAGTATAAATATTAGGTACTTCATACTGAAAGGTATTAGTCCATATCTAGAATGGAAGTTCTATTGTGAGTCTCACCATTTACAACTAAGTATGGGACTTTGTGTTACAAGTTAGTGACATCTTTATATATGTCCCTAAGACTTTCAGGATAACCCCAGGTAGCCTCCCATACCCTTCCCATCTTGCATCCCCTCAAATCACAGTTTGTCTCACACTTAAATCTCAAAGTTGGGACCCCAGAGTCCAGAAGTTCCCATCAGCAGTATGGGAGTAAACAAAAGTGACACCCCACATAGTAGTACCGCGATCCTTCCCCAGAACTCTATGAATACATCCTTCTCTTGTTTTTTATTTCTGACCATTGGAGCCAAGGGAGTTATTTTCTAAAACCAATTCCTTCACCACCAAATACAAAAATGTCTATCTATGGACCTAGGAATAAAAAGGGCAATTGCAGATATAGCTGGAAATTAGCAATGTATCCCAGAATTAAAACAGCTGAAAACCTCTACCTCAAAACAACATAAGTAAGCCATAACCTTCTACGTGCAGTAAGTATTCAGATTCATCCTTATTTCATTTTAAAATCCCTAAACATTGTGTTAATTATGTTGTTAAATTCCTGTATGACTCAGTCAGGATAAGAAACACGTGTGTTATATCAAACAGTGTAAAAACCTTGGTAACATCCTCTAAAAGTTCACTTCTCCCATATGTCACATGGTGCAGAAGCTCTCATGGGTGGCTCTCTTTAAATCAATGACTATATCAAACTCCTTTTTCTCTTGAGACACAAAGTCTTTCAACAGTGACCCTCTGATTACCATTAAGAGAGGAAATGAGTAAATAGTCACACAGGGATTTTTATGCACCAATTACAAGGGAGATATATCAATTCAGCCCACATTCCATTGTCTAGTCATCAAATATATGCATCAACCAAACCGGAAAAAAAAAAAGAAATCAGGAAATGGAAATTCCTCTGTGCTCCAGAAAAAAATAAATAAATAAAAGATTAATAAGTATGTGGCAGGTCACTGCCTCCATCTGCCTTCTAGTTACCAAATATCCATTCCATTCTTTCTCCAACAGAGTTCACTCACCTCTTCCAAGAGAGTTCTATCTATTGTGCAGTCCAAAGCTTGATTCTTGGATCTCTGGAAGATGTGCAGGTCCAGTGAGGCTCCTCTAGATCTGATGACCTATGAACAAAAACGAAAGTTTCCATCATCACATACACTCCAGCAATGGGAAAGCTCATCAGAGAGAGTTAAAGTAAACCTTCCAACTTGGAAGAAGTGAAATACCATGTCAGTGACTGAATTTAAGAATTCTGAGGTCCAAATGAGCAAGTACTCTGAACAACCCCAAAATCCTGGGGTGGGAAAATATCCTCCACTCAGCCTGGATTCTGTTCTCTGAAAGATACACCTCTCCCCACTGTTTCTGGGCTTCTGATTCTGTCCATGGTGGAACCTCTTGACTTATATTACTTTCTTTGGCTACATCTGAGGATAGCCTTATGGGAATTAAAAAACACATGGAGCTGTCTTCTTCCAGTTTCAGATAGCAGTTTCCTTATCAAACACTTCCCTCGAAAAAATCAATTTCTGAGACCCCCTAACTTCAATTCAGAAAAAAGAAACTTCACTTGTGTTCTAAGTAGGAAGAAGTTCAATACAGGAAATTAAGTGACGCATAGGTATTGGAAAGTCAAGAGAGCATAGCAGAGAGAAACTACTTCCAGGAAATCCAGAACCATTGGGAGTCACCACCAGCGGGCTTGGCTGCTGCAACACAAGCATAGCTGGTTCTCAGACAGACCTGCAATGCAGCTGGAAGTCACTGCCAATGCTCTCAGCTCCCTCTAGCACAGAGTGGATTATTCTTAGGAAGATGTTCTAAACTAAGCCACTAGCAACGTGGCTTAGATCAGCTGTGTGCTCATGCTTATAAGAACATGAAAGCTTCTCTTTCCCTTCTGCTTCCCAAATCTCTAGTGAGTACCCCCATTAGTAGAATCTAACCAAGAACCCCCTAAGGAAGCTTGTGAAATATAGTTTCCATGTTTCATCACTTTGCTTCAGAGAAGATTGCTTAGAAGGGTGGCAATGATACTGAAAATCAAGAATAATATTTTGCACATTGAAGTTCACAGAAAGTATTCAAAGTCACAGCCATTTGGACCATTTTCCCTTTCCTACATGCCTTGTGTATCTTCTTTAGTATGTTGACAATGCATGTGAGCACAAAAAAAAATCATGTAAGGACCATGCCAAAAGAAAAATAAAGGTTCCTTCAGGGTATTAATTTTCGTGTCGCTGAACCACAAATTTCAAATAAAGCTGACTTTTGATAAACACTGAGATGTGTAAAAACTAAACAATGGGGGGGTGCGCACAGTAGGTAAGAGTCTGGAGCTGGTTGCCAGCATTACACCTGAAAGGTATATGCTTTCTCTTTTTTTCTCCTTCATCTGGAATAAAGAGATTTATCTAGAAATGTGATTCCCAGACTTTCATAAATGTATGGAGTCATTCTTCAAATGAAATCTCACAAGGAATCCCAATAAATAAAATAGATAAGGGGAAAGCTGCTTATTTGTGATAGGATGGAGACCTTAAGGTCAGCATTTCTTATGCCAGCATCCAGTAAGCCTTTTGGCTCCATGAGGCACAGTTTCAAAACTCCCAGATAAGACTGTGCAAATTATCTCAAATTATTTTGTAAACCTTGATGCTGTTGGAAGTAATGCCAAATGCTGATTTTAAATATATGTAGATAGATGATTGATGATAGATAGATAGGTAAACAGAGATAGATAGATAGATAGATAGATAGATAGATAGATAGATAGATAGATAGATAGATAGACAGATAAATAGATAGATATTTAGCAAGTTCAAAGACTAATCTGTATTTGTAGGTGTACTCAGTATAAAGTGGAGGGGGAAAAAAGGGAGTCAACATGTAACAATATCAACGTTTTGAAAGCATTAAGTTTGTGACTATCAACAATCTGATATGTCATTATTCAAATGATACTGTGATAACTGGAATAATGTCACGAAGGATGCCCACAAGTACTATAAATGAACAGGTACTGCTTAGGGGACAGTAATTAGACTTAACCAAAACCTGCTGACATCATATGGAAACATAAAACCAATATTATTTCCAACTGGGGAGAAGGAATTTCATAGCATTCATCAGATCTTAGCTATACTAAGTGGGAGACCAGCCACAGTTGGAGCCCATTTGGATTAATAGGCAATAAATGAAAAGACTCTAAAAATGGAACAAAATTCATGAGTACTAGAATTTCTTAAAATTCTTCTTGACCGTTTTGAATCAAGTTTCCATGTCTTTCCTTGTCACTATTCAATGACCTTAGAACCAGACTATGAAACCTGCCATGGAGAGCTCGGGTAGAAGCGGTCCGTGGCAGGAGCAGGAGAAAGCTCAGTAATTTCATCATGACCTTGCTCACCATCACGTTATCACCATTACCACATCATCACCATTACCACATCATCGCCGACACATCAGGGGTTAGGGTTCAAAGCAGGACTGCGGTAGTGGGATGGCTTGATACATTCAATCTATAGCAGCATGTCCCAAGGACCATGAATTTCTACAGCCTGCCTATCACCCCTGAAATTCTAGAGTCTTGGATAATCCTGCATTTGGCCCCTCAAATCCTCTTAATTCTTTCTGACATGACCAGCCGGTGAGTTATCTGTAAAAACCAGAAACACGTGGTTCTTTGTTTACTCATGATTCTAGACTGTGACCCTAACTCCTCTAATTCTTCAAAGATGACCTGAAAACACCACGTCTTCTTGGATTCTGTTTCTGACTACTAAAACATAGCCCTTTCTCCTTGCACCTTACTGTCTGGTGCGTGTGAAGAGTTGCCAGTGTTGGCTCACTCTACATGTGTATGATTCTCTCCCATCAGCAGAATACAGTATTCACAGATGTTGTTGTCACAGCATATCAGAATACAGGCTCTGCCCTTTAATAGCTAATGATCTTTGTGTCACTATGAGCCTCAGTTTTCTTAAGTATAAAAGGGAGAAGATGATCCCGACACTTACTGGTGCATTTGCAAAATGTTTAGCATAATTCTTAGTCTGTAGTAGCTCCTCAACAAATCAAAACAAAAACTTGTATCCACAAGTGGCCGGTTCTCTCACCCAGAACGCATCAGTGATGGTTGCCACAGGTCACAGGAGTGCTGGACAGCACTGGCCAGTAGCGATAGCGATGGTCACTACTGGTCTCACAGAGGCAGTGTCAGAAAAACCCAGTGTTAACAGCTCTTTGTGAGTGGTTGGGTGATACCAACAACAAACAGCTCTTTGAAACACCAGGCTCAGGGCCTTTGGTACTCCCTTCAGTCAATGTCAGAGACAGGACCAAGGCCCAGTCTCTGACAGAGCCCTTTGACTTCTCTTCCCTCCTCAGAGAGTGGCTGCTGGATGCTTCTTTTCCTTTTTCTTTGGAGGTCGATATGGAGTTTCTCTTTCTTTCCTCCTTTGGAGACTGAAGCCATCTTTTCTTCTTCAGGGGCTGGTGTCATCTCCTCCTCCTCAGGGTTCTCATCTTCGTTAGGGGTTCTTCTTCTCCAGGAGCCCTCAGACCCTGGCTTATAGCCACTTTCAGGGTGCCTCACCTACTAATCTGATTGGACTATCTTTCAATCCTGTGGCTGATTGGACCATTTAGCAATCAGTCCATAGCAACTCACACCTGATTGGTCCATTCCATGATCCAGGAAGTATATAAAAGGTCTCTGAGGAGCAACTGCCACAACTGATTTGTGGTGGAACAGCAGTGTAAGAGAACACCACCACTCCTGCCAGCTCCCACTGCTGAAGCGGCTCAGTTCTGGTAACACCAGGTCTTCAGTGGCCTTCCACCTCTCCTCTCCCACAGTCTCCTTGTGTTTAGATGTACGTCATTAGAATATGCTTCCCTGTACCTTTTCCCTTATGCTTTTGATGTGTACATATGCACATACATCAAAAGAATATTCCTTCACTGAGAAATGTTGACTCATTCTTGTTGACAATAATCTATGCATTCATTTCACTAACCAAAAATGCATAATATGTGTGGGTACTGTACAGGGGTACAAAATACCTGATTCCACTCAGAAGCTCAAATGCTCTGAGCTGGATTGTGACAATTTTCTCACTCATTATTCAATTATTCCACAAAGGTTTTCCTGAATGACTGCTGTGCCAGAAACTGTGCTAGATGTTGTGGATACAAAGACTAGTATGATATAACCCCTACCTTCAAGATGCTTACATTCTAGTATGAGAAAAAGACCTGCAACGGATGAGAATAATGAAGTGCTGGTGCAGCAATTAGAGAAGTTAATTTTCACCTGACACACAGGAAATCGGAGAAGTATATTTCAGGCAAAATCATTCTGAGCACCTCCTAGTTGTCATAGGTTGATTTTGTTTCCTAAAGCATTTGCAGGTCTGGTCTCAAAACTTGAAAGTGTCTCAAGCTTCAATTGTTCAAATTAATCAGAACAGCAACAGAGATCATAAAAAACAACCAAGAAAAAAAATTCTCTGCTTTAGTATGCACCATGTGAATATTGCCAGCCCACCCCCCACAACAGCTTGCTTTGCTAATTGTGTTTTCTTAAAGCAAATGCTAACATGGGATTCGATCCCTTGGTACACACCAGCTGGATAGCAGGAGAAGCCAGTTCAGCATTAAAAGCTGACCGTAGATAATTTAGAGGGCAGGCAAGCCACAGGCAGATAACAGAGTGGAATCTATCCTTATTTATAACCAGTGAGGAATTGTCCCAGCCCGCCCTACAGTGCCATCTCTCTGCTGAGGTTGTAGTCTTGTTACAAGTCTTAATAGACCCTTTTTATGAATACATCAGTAGGAGCATAAACAAGGTCATGGGAAATTTATAGGACATTAATGAGACCTATGTAAATTTAAGACAGCCAGAACGCAGTTGTTAGATCATTTTCAAGTGAATAAAATCTGAAATTTGCTTTTCACTTTGCAAATCATCTCCTTACCAGCCGCTGCCCATTGAAAGCGTTCTCCAAAGCCCATAAAGCAACGTTTCATGGAATAACTGAATCAAATTAAACTGCTGTTTACTTTTGCCACAGAAGCTCTGACAAAATGGAAGACGCTGTTTGCCATTTTCATCGACTAAAACAAATCTTTACTGGAGAGAAAAAGAGGAGAAAGAAACTAAAATGTCAGTTGCTGACACTGTCATTCCCTGCCACTCAGTAAATAAACATAACGTCTATTAGTTGTCATGGAAACGTTCCGCCTGATTCAGAGCTTCAAAACTCAACAATAAAGAGACCCTGATATTTGAAGCTGGGCACAAACAACTCTTTTGGTATTTCTCACAAGCTCACCCGCACAAGAGCTAACATTTTCCTTGTTTGTTTTCTTTCTGAGACATGAATACATTTGCTTCGGAAAAAGAGACATGTATCTTAGAAACCTATCAAAAATATTTGAATACAGCTACCTCGCCAGTCTCAGCTTTCCTCACTCCTCCCCCACCACCTCTCTTTTAACCTTTGCCTGATAAGAATTTAAATGGCATATTCAGTCACTACATACTGTGCTTCCTGTACCCGATGCTGCATAAAAGGATTGATTTAAGTCATTTACTGTAAGGTGGTGGAGAGTGAGGACGTGTCCAGTTTTGTGCTCCAAATAATCCTGGTCCCATAATAAGTAGCCACAAATACAGACAACAAATAAGTGTGCTTGTATTTGTCTCTTCTTGGGTAAAAAATTATTCTTTAGTAAAGAATTATTGCACACTTTCCACATTGGACAAGAAAACAACTCAGAAAAGTGAGCAGAGATAAAGGGTGTTTAACCCTCCACTTCCCAGGAAACCAGCCTCAGAAATGTTGGCTAAAAGAATCTGAGAATGTTGCCATAATTTTTTTTAATCATAGAATTTACAACACCTCACAAAGCAGGAATGGACCAAGTTTAAAGGTTACAGCTGAGAGTCCATAAAGCTTTGGGGGCAACTATTGTTAATAATAATCAACTGAAAAGCAGAACAAGGCTTACCCTGTAGTGCTTCACTCAAACATTTAGCATTTGTAAAGCTCTAGAGCATTTGGCAAATGAGGCATAAATCAGGGTGGATTTAAATTCCTGATTTTCTGGCATTTTTAAGCTATAAATCCCTTACCTTCCTAAAAACACATTGTCCCATAACCAGAGATGAGGACCAGAGTGGATTGATTATATGGCTGCAGCTCAAATCAAACTAGAATAAAGGACTCCTGTTCCCCTCTAGCTCTTCAAACAATTGTTTCTCAAGAACAGTTTAAGATTTATTTTAAAGACTTTTATAGTCAGGTCAAGAGAGCATTCCATTTGCCCCATCACTCTCCCAGGTTTTTCTCATCTTTGGATGTAGTCATCTCTGGATTTTTCCAGAAGATCCAATTAATCTGTATGTATATGTGTAAAATGGTTTGGATGGTCAAAGAGAGGAACTGAAAAGGAAAAACCAAATGGTCTATAATGAATGAAATCCATTCATAGTATCTCAAGTCAACCCCAGAACCACTTGCATCAGAAATTCAGAATCATCTGCAATGTTGGGGTGCAGATTTTCTAGGACATCAGAGGTATACTGAGTCAGAACTCCCAGGGAGAGAACTAAGTTAGTTTAGCAAATGTGAACAGCTGATCCTTTTTGTTTGGAAAATCATGCATGAAATCTTAGTCTCGACAAGTGGAGTCCAGGAATCATGAATCTGCATTTAACCACAAGGTCAGGCTTGTGTGGACCCGTAAATGTTTGCGCTAATAAATTAAATATTTCTATCATCTGTTATATTTGTTTCTCCAGAGAAAAACCCCTGTCCGCATTCTCATGTTTCCACTTATTTTTTATTGCCTTTTCTTTCAAACTATCTTTCTTTCAAAAGCATACCGCCGGGTATGCTACGGAGACTACACCTCAAGGGTGTACTTCCCAAATACTAACAATGTACCAGCGGTCCTACAATAAAAAATGCTCTATTCTCTTCCTTTTCAGGGCCCTGCCCTGTTCCATGACTTTAGCACGAAGAAAGCACTCAGAATGGATGGAAAAAAGTACAGAGCCAAATCAGGGTAACTCATTTGGAGACGATAAGTTCTAATGTGAAGAAATGGAAAGTCTAACTAAACAACGACATCGGTGATGCAGGGTAGACGTGGAAAATCTGGGGAGGGCAGCATCTAATTGGAAGTGCAGGGTTAGAACAAGAAAAGGAAAATGACTCCTGGCAGAAAAGGAAGAGCACTGCATTTAAACCAAGAAACTGGATTCTGCCACTTACTCATTTTACAAACTCTGGAAAACCATTTCACATTTGAGCCTCATATCTGTCCTTAGTAAAACAAGGTGAAGAGTTGTAGTGCCAGCAAAGGCACAGAGCACGTTCTCGATGATTCTGAGCAGACGGGTTAATGTGGAGTCCTGGAGCTGTCCATGGCTTTTTCAGGCTTTTATCGCTTCATTATATCAGAGGCGACCAGGCAGGGGAACAGGGACTGGCAGGCCTCCTAGCCCCCAACACATCTTCACTTTCTTAGCTTTCGCTTTTTCTCTTCTGCTGGCGTCCTGTGACGCCGCCCTTATACGCAAGTGTCTCAGCCCAGGTGCGCCCACTTGCGCATGCCCAGTTAGGCACGCGTGTAGGACCGCAGGTGTCCACCATCTACACCAATGGCAGGAGCGTGGATAAACCTGATCACTTTTCCATTTGCCCTACAGGAGTACTGACAAATTTTTAAAAATTGTGTAAAATGCCTGAAACATGATGAAATGGAGCATTATTCAATAATAGCCACTTTAATACTAATTGTGACCTCAAAGTTACTTACCTTTCTTGTCTCAGTTTCTTTAGAAGTAAAGACTGGAGGTCTCTGAGACCCTTTGAGGGATAACGGCGAGGTCATAACCATTTTCACAGTAATGTCATCATATTATTTACCCTTTTATTGAGCTGACATTTGCAATGATGAGACAAAAAGAAATGGCAGATAAAATTTTTGGCGCATTAGTATGAATCAAGGCTGTGGTCATTGTATTCATTTCATTCTTCACTACCATCCCTCATGGTTAAACGAACACAAAGCAAAATCCTCCAGTTTCACTTAAGAATGTCCTTGATGAAGCAATACAAATTAATCACTTAATTAAACCTCTCTCTTGGGTACACATCTTTTTAATATTCTGTTAACGAAATGCTACATGTCAAAAAAAAATGTTGCTTAAGCTAAATTAGTCTCTTTTTCTTAACAGAAATCCTTTTTTATTTGAAAAAAAACAACTGGTGGGTAAAGAGATTATTCAGATGGCTATTTTGCAGAACATTTTCTCCAAGAGGAACATTTTTTTCATTTCCGTTAAAACATATATAATGTCAATAATGCCCAAAAGTACATATTACCAATCATAAAACTAAAGTGTGCAGGCAAAAATTAAAATTGTGGAAAATCTGAACCAAACACCATGAGCTTGACAGGTACCTCTTTGATGAGATGGTGGCAATATTCATGAATGTGATTTATTGATGTTGTATAATGAAATGTGTCAACATTTGGAAGATCTTTGAGTCAATACTTTACCAATGACCAATATATAGCAGGTAAGAGATCCATTCAAAGTGCAAGATAGACCAATGGATTTTAATGTCACAGAGTACAAAATATTCACTGATATTATTTCAGATGTCCCCTTGCAATTAATCATCAAGAAATGATGTTGATGAAATTGTTGAGTTTGTCTTATTAAAGAAAAATATCCACAATTAACTTGAAAAAATCTTTTTGTCACCCTGCTTTTTCCAGCTATCTATCTCTGTGAGACTGACTTTTCTTCAAATACTTTAAGCAGAATACCATATAGTAACAGATTGAATACAGAAGCAAATATGAGAATCTGGCTGTCTTCAATTAAACCAGACATTATAGAGATTTGCGAGACTGACAATGCCACTCCTCTCACCAAATTACCTTTTGGAAGATATAGTTAGCATTAACAAAAATGTTACTTATGTTAACATGTAATAATTATTTTTAAATAGATAATAAATACATATCATTAGAATTTCTTAGTTTCAATTTTCATATTGCAAAATATCAATAAATGCAACCCATCTGAACAAAATGCTCTTGGGGTCCCCAGTAACATTTGAGAGTAAAAAGGGCTCCCAACCCAAAACATCTGAGAATATCTGATATAGGAAAAATTCAATTATCTAAGCCTAGAATCTAACATTATTTTACATATAAATTTTATATCTATCTGTATACCTACCTATCTATATATTTTTGTATATATATAACATATATATGTATATATTATATGTGTATATGTGTATATATATTATATATAATTAAGCAATACAAAAATACTTTATATATATAAATAGATAAATATAAATAGATATATATAAAGATAATAAATAGATATATAAAGGTAATACTTTATATATATATACTTTATATAATGTATATATGTATATATATATAAAGTATTTTTGTATTGTCTAATTTCCAACTCCCAGGGAAGTAACTAGCATGTAAGTCAATGGTTGAGTCTAGGTTGCTTAGTTTAAAACTTAACCAAAAACTACGATCATTTCATAGTCATACCACCAATACAGCATTAGTCATGATTTTAGAGTTGCTGAGCCAGTGCACCCATACTTCCTGGCTTTGTAGTTGTCTAATTTCTGTGATTTTTTTTGATAAGGTGCAAACATCTCACACTTATTCTATGCCCAATGATTTGCATATTGATAGTATACTTTGTATTTTTTTCTTTCTTTATATTTTATAATACAGCTAAGATATTTTCTTTTTTAAATGATGTGTATGACAATGGAATACTATTCAGCAATCAAAAAGGTAAACTAGAGTCATTTGTAGAAACATGGATGGAACTAGCAGGGATTATGCTCTGCGAAATAAGTCAGAAGGCAAAAGAAAAATATTGGATGGTTTCACTTCTAGGAGGAACATAAGGAACCAAATAAGGAACCAAGGAAAAGAATAATAACAATTTTTAAAAATCACAACACAAAAAAAACTAAAAGACAAGGACAAATCAGAAACACTTTGCAGGGAGTAGGGAGGGAATGGGATGAGGGCAGAAAGAGCACAAGGGACTGAGGTGATGATGATGCGCTGGTGAAATGGTGATGGAAATTCCATGGAGACCACAATTGATGTCAAATACATATAAATAAAGAAAAAATAAATAAATGATGTATATCAGTAATTTATATTATTTATGAATTTCATGATAATAAAAAAGGATATTACAACATATTTGTTATCAAAAAGACATTGGATCTGACACAATGGAGAATCGCTACTTTAGGAGTTAGAGACTGATGTGAGAAATTTGAGAGTTATTGACACAGAGGTGATGCCTGAAACCATAAGGAGGGGTCAGCTTATGGGTCATGCCCTTGACAATGATGGAGGACTGGCCATAGCAGATGTCCCAAAAGAACTCAGCTGATTAAAGTTTGTCCAAAGTCTAGACATGTGCTACCTCCTCGTCAAGCTCAGACTCAGCCTGCCATTTGCCCACTGACTCTGGCTCATATGCTTTTCTCTCCTTGGACTTGTCTTGTCCGATCGCCTGAATCAATAAAATCCAACTTATGAGCTGCACTTTCTTAGACATTTAACCACAGCCCAGCCGGTTAGGAGATATGCTACTGCTAGATTTTAGCTCCAGAAAGTCATCTTGATAGCTGACCACAGAATGGACTAAGATCAAAGAGGGTAAGTCTAAAAAGAGGAAATGTCACAAAAGAACCTCTTTGATAAGATAAGAGGTTAAGCTCCTATTATCCAAGATCTCCCAGTCTCAGCTGAGCCTTTGTTCTCTCTCCCCATGAATTCTGAAATTCATTCAATTTCTCAGTTTTATAAAATGGCAAAATGTCTCACTCTCCTAGCCCATGATTAAAATCCACTTGTTTATTTATAGAGCCATTTGTTGCTGAATCCCCTCTTTAAAAAAAAATAATAATTGTTTCTTCAGATGTTTTTTTCTGTCTGCCAGAAGATGTCATTTTGGGATGAGGCCATTCAAACTTGCTCAAATCTGAGCAATAACTCAACTAAAATGAGGTCAATGTAAATGACTACCCACAACGGGAGAAAAACCCATTAAATTAAATCCAGAGTAAGTACCAACATATCATGTAGTGAGAGTTACATGTGTCAAATGAAGGAGTGTTATGAGGATTAATGAGTCTGTTATTAAAAAATGCTTTGGAATTCTTGGGTGAATGGCATTGTTGAAGGTGGGGGTAGGGCTGGCATTTACAGATTGTTGTTATATCTATCAAGGCCTTGTAACTGACTCTGGGGAGCTATAGAAAAGGCAATGGAAAAACCTAAAACATATATTTTTTATCGATTGTTGTACTTTATACTACACTTAGCAACCCAAATACTTAATTCAGCAGCATGTCTAGGTAAATACCAATGTCAACCTTGCAGAGTTCTAAAAGAGTCACGTAAGCTCATCAACGGATCTCCACATGGTGTCATAGTCTATGAAAACACGGGGCAATAGCAAGAACCAATTCAGTACAAATGTGTTTCCACTCTCCACAGTGGATTGTGTAATAAGCCGATGTTAAAGATGGAGAATGGCAAGGAGGTCTCTGTGGGGTGAAGTACAGATCTAGCCAGAGGCAAAGACATGATTCTAGGCTGTTTCCCTACATAGCTTAATATTGTCATGGGTGGTGGAAAGTGCAGTCAATTGCCTGACTGTTTCTCAATGCCTGCAGGTCTCAGATAGGCTTCCAGATGACTGCATTTTCCTTTCTTTTCCACCTGGAAGTTTATGCATTGTCAAATGTACATCTGAGATCATGCTAAGCTTTGAAATCTGTCTAAAATTGTTGGAAGTATCCTTGTGGCATTCCCCATCGCTATCACCTAGCTCACTTCTCATGGTCTCCATGGGCCCTGGGCTACTGAGTTGCCACTGGATCTTCCTTCACAGCCCTCTGCTGCCACGTGACCTTCCCATCACCACCCATTTTATCATGGAGCCCAGGCCTTGTGCTGGGCTTCTCCAAAGCATGCTGACATAAAGCATTGGGCATGTAGTAGCATATTTCACTGAACACTTGGGGAAGCCAATTGCCTGTAAGTCCCAGAAACAAAGACAATGTAAAATATATTAATAGGTATACCTTTTCCCAAGAGACCCCCAATTACCCCAGAACCAAATAATGCTCATTGGTCACTTTTAAGTTTCATTCTCCTGCAAGGGTGTTCAGCTCCAAGATTCCTCTGTCCCTTCCTCTTTTCGCTTTTCCTTTACTCATCCCTTCTTCCAAATTCCCATTTTCTATGCAGAACTGTTTAGCTATATCTTTGTCATCTCTTTCCAGTCTATGCTCTCACAGAATTACTCTCCATCTTTGATACAGGTTATCAAGGTATTCATCTGATTAAAACAGTTTGATCAGGAGAGGAATAAAAATAATTCTTTTCCCAAAGAGGATCTGTTGTCTTCTATGCAGAAGCCTAGGTCACGCCACGATTACATAAGGCCTTCAGAGGAAGTACCAGCCATCAAGCAAGCTGCCCTTCCTGCCAATGCCTGGGGAGGAATTTCCCCTGCACCAACCACTGCCCACAGGTCATTCATGGCATTCAGCAGACGTCACACCTTCCAGCCTAACTCCTAACAGACAATATTGCACAGGCCACTCTATACCACTGACACATAATTTTAAATGTTTCTATAGTACAAGAGATTTTCCATGGCAGGAAATTACAGATTTCAAAACAAAATACCATCATGCTGGCTCTGAGAAGAGATGTCTAGACTGAGAGGTCAAATAGTGGTTTGTTAGGTTTTTTATTTTTTATTTTTTTTAAATATTTTTATTTATTTATTTATTTATTTATTTATTTATTTATTTATTTATTTATTTATTTATATATACAAGCACTGGGGGTAAAGGTCAGAGGTGTCAGGGGTGAGAGGATCCACCAGAGACAGAGTGGGAAACAGAAAAGGCAGATCAACTGAAACACACTGCTGAAGGGAGCAACAGGTGGGGCAGGAGAGGTCTGCTGCGCCATGTGGGTCCCCTCCCTGGCCAGCAGCAGGGATCGAACTCATGCTGCAGTGGCTGCGGTTTGCTTCATAGTGTGTTGCTTAACCCACTGCACCACCAGGGAGACCCCAGATTTTGTATTTTTTAACCATAATTTTTTACAATTAAAATGAATCTATTATTTTGAAGAGATGATGCATGCAAAATGCAAAAAAGTTAGTCTTTTTCCCTCTCTTATCACATAATTGCCCAGCCCTCTTCCCAGAAGCAACCACAGGTAACAGCTTCTTCTAGATCCTCCTAAATATTTGCTGTCTGTGCATTTACAGACGTACATATTTATCTTTTTTCTTAGATGGCTTACACTTGCCCTATTCTTCTGAACTTGTCTTTTATTTAACAGTATAACTCAAAAAATACATATATAGCTTAGAAATCATTCTCCAAAATAAAGAGACTTCTTATTCATATTGGTTCCATCATTTTAAATTGTACTATGTGCCATTATTTATTCAACCACTGAAGGACATTTAGACTGTCTTCAATATCTTCCTGGAATGAACAATCCTGCAATAATCATCTTTCTCACCGTGATATTGACTGTGGTATAACAATGTACCATATACATATATATGATATATACAATATGTATTAACATATGATAACATATATATAATAAATATTTTGGAAAGAAATGCTAAGTCTAAATTTGATATGTGCATATTAATTTTATTAGATATTACCAAACTACCCTCCATCGAGATTCGTCAATTCCAGAATTGTGTCCAAGAGACAAGAATTGATCTACACTTTAAAAGAGAGATTAAAAACTGGAATGACATGTAAAGGACCAGGAGGATTCTAGTAAGGAGAAATGGCTTGTTGCAAGTATATAAGCACCTGCAGACAGCAAGTGTGTTGTTCATCATCCTCCCATCACCCAGCCCCTAGCATGATGTCTGTAAATACATAGATACTTGTTGATGTCGATAAAAGTGAATAAGTACACTAACAATTCAGAGGTGGGAACTAAACCTAGAGAGTAAATCAAACTGCCTAGGGTATTATACATGAGGAAATAAAAGTGTAAATTGCTTCTCTTTTGCCATTTGCTAAAAAGTAAACTAACATGGGAAAATATTGACCTAGAAAGAACATTAATATGTGCTCTTTTTCCAAATGCTGGTTATTAGTTTTGTCAATATTAGTATGTTTTAAGTCCACACTAATGATTCTGGCTCCCCCCTAGGTCAAGCCAATTCATGGAGCTGCCTCACTGGCCAGCAGTCCATCCTGAACAGTGTGCTGGAAGGCAGCTATGCCCACCACTATACCACCAATGCCTGATCAGTACACTGAGAGAAATCACTGGAAGAATTTTTCTGAAGCCAACACATAGAAACATACAGGGTATGGAACCAACCCGAGACTATAAAAGGAATGGAATTAATGAATTCGGTTATTGGTTTAACAATCCAATAAAATCAAATTGATATAAAGATTATATACACTGACAAACACACATAAAGGAAGACATAGAAATATTTCATTTAGATGAAATACTAGATGTTACTACCTGCCAGGTACTAAACCTATCTATTTTTAGATTTCTTAATTCTAGCTTTAAGTATTTTGTCCCATTTTACAGACATAGAAACTGAAGTCTCAGTAGGTGAGGTGATGAATGAGAATTCCAGCTAAAGTAGATGAGGTTCTAAATTCATATTTCTACTATTCTATGAGACCCGAATCACAAGTATAAACTAATTCCACAGGTCATTTACCATTCACACTATTATCACACATTTCTTTGCACAGGCTGACTTACTAAGTCAGTGAGATGGTGGCTTTTATAGCATGCAATTAAATCAGTTTCACTCACATGCAGGCCAACTATTCTAAGAAGCCAACCTATCCTTCCCCACAAAAAAATGGATTAGGCTTCAGATCTCAAGATGGCATATTTGTAGTGCATGATTTTCTCTGCAAACCATATCTGATCACCTGGGCCTTGGGGATATTTCATAATGTAGACTCTACATTTATCACAGTAGGTTGTGTTGTCTCTAATGCTCTTTATTCCTCCTTTTCTTTTTCCTTTTTTTTTTTTTTTGTACCTGGGTCATTAGAGAGACCACTAGTCATTTTAAAACCAAATTGAGTTTAAATACATTTCCTTGACACATCTGTTTTGTTAAATGCATCCCACGTAACCAACATTAAAAGCCAATGCCATTAAGAGGGCATAAGGTAAGCTCATTTAGTTGACCAAATTGTATAACACAATGAATTAATATGATAATACGCCTTTGGAGACCAGCAGCAGATAATAGAGGTGAACAGAGGACTCGAGCCTGGTTTTGGAAAAGCAAAAGCAATTCATCATTATGCTGTAACAATACAAGGGAACATTTCTCATTTCCCACGTGCCTTTCTCCATCCCGAAACTTTCTGCTTGTACTTTCTTCAACACCAACTTTGACGAGGTTGACTTTACTAAGACTGCTACTTTTTTTGGCTATGCAGGGCATTCTTTTACTTATATTTTGAATCGCTGTTGACTAAGTGGAGATTTCAGTTAAAAGTGGGAGTTGGTGGGGTGTGAAGCTGTGAAAGCTGTATCCTTGTCACCCTGCAAAACAACTCACAAAACACTTCAAGTGGACAGAAAGAGACGGTGGAAAACAGAGAAGAACACGTGTAACAGGATACCATCCAAGATTCTGGCTGTCCTTCCGTGGGAGATAAACATTAGAAATGATGCACTATATAAATTGACAATATTTTTCGAATTCAGTCCTTCTTTCAGTGGTGTAGATTTCCATCTCTATTCTGCCAGAAAGAACCTAATTAAAGCTTATTGTGATTGTGTCTGGTCAGCAAGAATACATCCCCTAGCTGCTTAAGAAAAACAAGCTATCTAAATAACATTTTCCCTAAACTATAAAATTAGATACACTCATTACAGAAAATTTTAGAAAACACAGAAAAGCATAAAGGGGAAATGCAAAATCATTTATAACCTCAACGCTCAGAGATATCCTCATAGTATTTTAGTGAATTTTCTGCATCTACTTACTTCACATTCTGCTAAATAGTCTTCAAGAACAGGATTTATTTGCTACATTAAATAATTTAAAAATACTTCTGAGACTGACCATATAGGTTTGCTGTTTTTGTTTTTAATTATAAACAGAGCAATATAGCAAACACTTTCTAGAAGTCTTCCACCCCAGTTTTTGTTCCTTTTAGGACATGTTCCGAGAATAGAATTCCTGAGTCAGGGGGGGATGAATAATTTTAGAGCTAAATCCATCCTTTTTCAAACCTTACCTTTCTTGACCTCTCAGCAACCAAATCCTTTCTCCTTTGCTCTGTGACACCCAATTTTCTCAATTCCCTCCTATCTCTCAGGGTCCCTTTCTGGGTCCCTTCTTTGTCAAACCATCCATACCGAAGCCCTTAGGTCTCATCCTATACCCTGTTCCTGTGCTATGCTCTTACTCTAAGTGATCTCTTTTCCTCTCGGGGTC
Source organism: Galemys pyrenaicus (assembly GCA_019455555.1). Taxonomy (NCBI): domain Eukaryota; kingdom Metazoa; phylum Chordata; class Mammalia; order Eulipotyphla; family Talpidae; genus Galemys; species Galemys pyrenaicus. The sequence continues at coordinate 5,616,037 of JAGFMF010011726.1, read as the reverse complement.
TCATGTGCCAGTTCTACATCTGAAGTTCTCAGTATGTGAGTCTGTCCCAGTTCCCCTTGCAAGCTCTCCAGTTGAAATTCTAGACTGTTGGACTTCTCAATTTCAGTGCTCACAGGCATTTCAAACCCCTAATCTTACCACAACAATTTTGTACTCCCTAACCTCTACTTTAGAAGGATAATAGGGGGCCTCTCTGGTGGCGCAGTGGGTTGAAAGCTGCACTGTGAAGCAGCAGCATGAGTTCGATCCCCAGCCAGGGAGGGGACCCACATGGCACAGCAGACCTCTCCTGCCTCATCCACTGCTCCCCTCTGCAGTGTGTTTCAGTCTGACTGCCTGTTCTGTTCCCCACTCTGTCTCTGGTGAATCCTCTCCCCTCCCGTGACTCTGGCCTATACCCCAGCTCTTGTATGCAAAAATAAATAAAATCTTTAAAAAAAAAAAAAAGAAGGAATTTCTTTTAATGAGACTGTCTTCTGGATGACACATTCATCAGGCCATTGCCAGTTGGTGTGAGATAGAAATTTTGATCATGTGAAATTGTGCAAAATAAGACCTTTCCCACTGGCTTGGATTCTGCCATGTGTTTACATTGTTAATCCTACCAGGCAGTTGATGGTGTGCCTTTGTTTGTCGACGCTCTTTGCTTTTTTTGAGAAAATGACCCAATTCATAATAAATACTATAAGGTTGACAAAAGTCAAAACTGCTTACTAAAATAGACCAAAAATAGTCAATAAAGGATCACAACTTGTTAAAAACTAATAATAATAATAATAATTTGAACCCAAAGGAATCTACAGAAATATTTTAAATCAAAATCAAAATATGGTTAAAGAGCACAATGCAAAAATAGTATGGTTTTAAGTTGATAATAGAATTAAACCTCCTCAAAATTAGGGTTGATAGCATTTGACTCTTAAAATCACGGTTGGAAAAAATAATGTCTACAAAGGAAAACTCAAAAAGGCAGAAAGTATTATCTCTAAGATTTGATATGAGACAAAGGTCAGGGTGGGTTAGGAAAGACCAACTAAATAATGGATTAAACCTTTGTTGAGTTCAATGAAAATAGTTTCAGAAAATTTAAAATGGAAAAAATGGTTTCACTGACTATAAAAAAAACTGATAAAGGAATTAGGCCTGACCAGTGGATTCTTCATGAGAAAATATAAACACTTAGCTCTGAAGAAGTTTCATATGCGAAGCACTAAGGCTTCTCTTCCTCTCCTCCATACTCTACAGAGAACAAGGCGACTAAATCTACCCCTCATTCATGAAACTGAATGCAGGATGAGTAAATAACAGATGCTTTCCCATTTATTTTAAAAAGCTACTAAATTAAATCTAGTCTTTTCTCATTCTGAATCTTTTCAATCACTAGATTCAAAAAACTGAACAATTTTCATGTGGGAGTGTATGACATCTTTTTAAGATTTAATGAAGTCTTTAAAACAAAATTGATCCAAGCTAATCCCTTCATCATGTAAACAAAGATAAGTCACATGTTCAGGTTCACTTATTGGATTAAGAACAGGATTAGATTTAAATATTTGTATTCTTGACTACATAATACTCTTTCTATTAGATTCCTTCCCAAGGAAGGGCAAGCTCAAACAGCTTTCTGACTTCAAACTTGCTTCTTTTGAAGTTTTTGTTTGTTTTATATTTAGAAATGTGTGGTAACTAACCCCAAATATCATAGAGAAACTAGAAAAATAGATCACTTGCTTTTCAGAGAACAATTATTTTAAGATAGTCATATAAAAATTAATTGATATTTCATCATTGATATGGGAAAATGTCACTTTTTCCTTCCAAAGCCATCTTAGATCAATGACAGCAAAGTCTAAATGGTTGTGACCCCACTGTGCTTTCTTCCTGGGTTTTTGCTCCCCATGATAGGGACTACATTTCCCAGCCTCCTACGCAGCCAGGTACACCTATGGGATTCATGTAACTACTAACTACGTATTCACTAATAGCATGTGAATAGAAGTAAAGTGCATAACATATATCTCGCTTGCTTAGAAGAAAACTTCTTGCTTTGGAATTATTTTTGTTAGATTCTTCTCCACCAGTAACTAGAATATGAACATGTATATAATATGTACCTTTGATTTAGTAGACAAAGTTAATACCTTTATGTGGCGGTGGAAAAAAATCAAGGCAGGTACTGAGGTCTCTGAGTGTTTGCATGAAGGAAAACTACCCATCAGCCCAGATCATGAGAATTCGGTCCATATCATCTACTGTACCACAAGGACCCTAGGTTAGAGTCACTCTGTCTTTACTATGACTTATGCCATGAACAAAGCATTTTTGCCCTTTGGAGGCACTGAGAGAGAAAACTAAGGTCATCAGCTTGTCACATTAGCCAAGATATATTTAACTCTAGATTTGTCTGCACAATGTCTGATTGAGGAGAAAAAAATGTGAACTCTGTGTTTTGTGACTAAAAGTGTGGTCTGGTTCATGTTATAAAAGTCAGAGATGTCTGACCCATATTTTAGGGATTTCTATCACCTAACAAATAATTTTTTTAAACCTCCTCCTGTTTTCATAATTTGTATTGAAATAATTATGTGAACAGGCAGAGAAAAATAAAACATGAGAACTATGTTATGCATTCCACTGAAAAGATATTCATACTTCTGAAATCTTGATAGGAGGATGTTACTTTAAATCGTATTTGACATTATTAAAAGAGTTTCCTGTTGATCTTTTTAAACTGTAACTGCCATTCTCGCCTTTAACTGAGGGGGGGGCATTAGAATGGACCTCCTGGCATATACAGGGAGAAAGGAAATTCTAAGTTCCTTTCCCTTCTTACTGCATGCTTGGGCTCCCAACCTAACGTATTTGAACTCATATCCAACTGTAGCTGAATTGGGAAAAGAGAACCTATAAGTTAGGGTATCTTGGTCCTCCTGAGAAATCTATTGCTTCCTGCAGATACCATCTTCCTGGTAACACAAGACAATGTGTCCAAACACCAGTTCTCCTTCCAGGAAGCCAACTGATAAGAATACCATTATTTTATTGCTTTGCAATTTTAATAATTAAAAATCTTATTTCTGAAGTCAACGGTCAATACTTGTACAAGCTTTAAGTTAATCTTAAAGATAAGCATTTGCTGAGTCACTGTCATATTAGGGTTGTAAAAAATTTTTCCCTCATTCAATTCTACCTTGAAACCATTCCTTAACTAGTGGCAACATCTTTGACTCACTTTAATCAGGACGATTGTCCAAAACTTTAATTATTGTCTTTTGCATACTACAGGGAACTAATATAATCTAAATCTCCTATATATTATATAGTCTAACACAGCAGGTATTCAGTAGATGAGAAATACTAGGACTTCTGGCAAGACATTGGATTGATGCTGTCAGAGTGGTGTACATACCGAGTTCCAGTTCATTTATTTTTAAGCTCATTATCTACAGACTCCAAGTTAGTTCGTAGAAACTCTTCTTTCCTATTCTGGCAAAAGCAAAAGTCAACACAGCTTCTCTCCTGCTCATAAAATAGCAGATTGAATATCATATTCAGTGATAGTCAAATTTAGAGATACTACTTTATGGCAACCACTGATTATAAATAGTGCAATAATTCAAGCATTCCCCTTCCTTCCATTGTTTGACCCCAAAACATTAGGTATAAATATGTTATGCTCCTCCTGGAAAATGAGATTTCAGGAAGCAGAACTGCTTTATGATCAAACTAAAACCTATTTAATAAAAAGCCTCTAATAGGGCTGTGGTTTAAAACCAGTACATATCATAAGCAATGGCATATGATAAATGTTCTTCAAATGTGTACATTATAATCAAATCATAAGGATAATTCAACACAATGCTCACATTGTTCCTGTGGTCACCATTTATATGTTGAAATTCCATACTGTGACTCAATGCTGAGGAAGAATTGACACATTAAAAAAATAATATTGCCTTCCTAACTTCAGACTAAAAGAAGGCTAACTACCTCTGTTCACACCGACAACACACACACAACTAAATATACGCACTTCCCAAGTGACTTTAGAAATCCATTTCATATGAAAACTATAGAAAAATGTACTAAAGTATCCATCCACTCCTTGGGGAAAATCTCTGAACCCTCCATTTTGAATAGTTAAAAGAGCCTTTTTTCTGAGTCAACTGTGAATACTTATGTGCAAGCTTCTCGTCTTAAAGATAAGCATTTGTGAAGTCACTGCCAGGGTGTAAGTTGGGTTCATCTTGATGATTTGCGATGACTTGAGCAATTACACCTCGAGTTCAGAGGTTGGACCAGACAGTGATTCCAAATTCATAACAGACATTAATCAGAGTTCAGGAATGAAATTGGAATCCTGGAAATTCTGGGTAATTCCCAAAACCACACATTATTCTTCAAATACTTTCGATATTCCTCAAATACTTTACTCATTACAAAATATATCTAAAAAAGTGTTTGGTCAGCAATAAAGACACAGAAACCAAAAAGGAGGAGTCAAGGACAGACTGGGGACACCTGGTGGGGAGGGGAGGGGGAGGGTTGAGGGAAGATGGGAGCACGAGGGACTGAGGTGATGGTGCACTGGTGAGATGGTGATGGGGAATACATGGGGATTACAATGAATGGCAAGTATATGTAACTTTTAAAATATTTTAATAAAATAAAAAAATAAATAAAAAGTTCAACAAAGGGACAAAAAAAAGTGTTTGGTTCATAAAAACTAGTAACTTTAGCAGTATTTACAAAGAACTATAGCCTACAGAAAATATTCAAATACTGGTAAACATCAGCAAAGATTACTAGGTTGATCAAAAGACACAAAAACACTGATTCAAAAGACTACCTGCACCCCTGTTTATTGCAGCACTATTTATGATAGGTAAGACCTGAAAACAACCTAAATGCCCAAAACACAGATGACTGGATCAAGAAGATGTGGTACATATACAAGATGGAATACTATTCAGCAATCAAAAAAGATAAACTAGAGTCATTCATAGAGACATGGATGGAGCTAGAAGGGATGATGCTCAGCGAAATAAGTCAGAAGGCAAAAGAAAAATATCAGATAGTTTCACTTCTAGGAGGAACATAGAGAACCAAATAAGGGACCAAGGAAAAGAATAATAACAATAATAATTTAAAAAAAAACAAGGACAAATCAGGGACACTTTGTGGGGAGTAGGGAGGGAATGAGTTGAGGGCAGAAAGAGCACAAGGAACTGAGGTGATGGTGCACTGGTGGAATGGTGGTGGGAATTCCATGGGGACCACAACTGAAGTTAAATATAAATAAATAAATACATCAGATTTCAGCTTCAAGCAAGGCTGGCTGATTGGATTGTGTCACTTTCCTCCTCTGTGCGCCTAAACAGGTTCCTAAAATGTCAGCTTAACGTCAGAAACCAAGTGTGGATGTTTCCTGCTCTGGAATAGGATCAGCATTGTCCTGCAGCACTGATTATGAGATTCATTCTCCCAGGAGAGTGATGCATTTTTCCTTTCTCCCAACTTTTTGACAAGTTTTCCTGGGGATTCAGAAAAAAATGTAAGTTTCCTGGAAAATGTTAGGACAGAATTCCTGTAGGAACACAGTAAGTTTGACAGAAGTGAACTAATGTGACGTTTCTCAATAGTATTTTGCTCCATTTTCAAATACCCCGCAAAAATATTAGGAATTTGGAAAATGGTTGTTCAGCCATCTTCTCTCTTAAAACTATGTACCACCTCCTCAGCCCCACAGTGATGCCATCTTGCCTCTCTAACACCAACTACCCCAGAGACTTTGGCTCCAGCTCATCTCCAGTCACTGCCTGATTCTGCCAAGACAGCCTAGAACAGGGTGTTCAAACCCTATTCCACAGGACACCTGAGGAGAACCTGGGAGATGGTTCCTGCATGCTCTGAGCTCTACATCCAACCAGGAGCTCCACATCTGTCAATTGAACATATCTGTTTTTTTCCAGAAAGAACTTTTTGTTGACTTAAAGGAACGTGTCTGCTGCTAAAAATGAAACAGAAAAGGTTGGTCAATTTCTGACTCAGGGAACCCCATGAGGTCATGGGGACCCTTAGTGTAACACCTTAGTGGGGATCTCCCTATCTGGGAGACTGAAGGCAGTTTCAGACAAGGGTCTAAAAATCCAGTGCAGGAAAGGAATGTCTAAGGGTTCTAGAAACCGGTCGGGGTGAACGCCTCTCTGTCTGGACACCAGGCACAAAATGACTCAGGCTTCAGAAGTACATCATGGACTGACCCAGAGCTTGGTTTTGCTGACCATATAGAATCCACCTGAAGCATTCCAGTTGACTGAGGAGAAAGTCAGAAATCGAAAGGTCTGAAAACTCTTAAACTTTGTTTTTCTAAGTCTCTTTCCCTAGTGAGTTTCATGGAGGCCGCAAGCTAGGGAATCGAGCCATCCTCTCTTCCTCTTCCTCCCTCTGTCCTCCTCCTCATTTTCCTTCCTCCTCATTTTTCTCCTTCCTGCTTTCCTTCCACTGTGGCTGTGGTTTGTTCCGCTTTTGCTTCTTTTCCTAAGAACAGAACGAACCCTGTCACTTGTCACAACTTTGGATTTACCTCCCTTTCTTTACAGCACAAACTACTTAAACGGTCACCCCTGAACACAGTTTTCCTTGCCAGTCAATCAACACATACCCAGCAAGACCCACACCCTTAGAGCTCCAGGCCTCTTGCACTAGTGACTGAACACTCGCTGCTCCCAACAAGTCATCAGAATTGTGTCCATCCACACAACATCTCTACCCGCTGAGGGCCGAGCTGCCCTCAAGGCTCTGCTTACACATGCCTGAGCTGCCAGCATTGGCCTAAGTCATTGTCAATTCCCTTGAGAGTGGAATGATCCATCTCAACTCATAACACTGTGCCCTACATGTAACACATTCAATAAATACAAACGGAACCCCAACTCCCAAAACACACATAATGCTCTTTATGTAGCAGACTTGGAAAATAGGTTATTGACTAACTAACAAAGTAGGAGAAGATGAGGAAAACACTCTAGAATATTTGTGTTGCCTTGGGTCTTAATTTCATGGCATGCATTTTCTCATGCAAAATAAAAAGAAACAAGAACATCCGGGATGTTATTCAAGTGGAAATGTTTCCAGAATTTTTTTTAAAAATAATCTCACTTGTGTTCCTATTATAAATGTAAATGTTTTTAAATGTCATGCTCAGCATTGTCAGAACAAAATCTTAGCAAAAAAAAAGTGAAAGCTGCCCACCTGCCCCCGCCCCCCAGCAGCAAATTCATTGGGTGTGTTAGTAATAGGACATCAGAACGGGAAACACCAAGTACATCATTCAGGACTGTCTACGCTCATTTCTTATCTTACAACCTGCCTCGGTGTCTGCCAGTGTTGGGACTCAGAAAACATGTGAAGGTAAGATTGACTCAAAGAAAATCAAGCAGGCTGGGGAGACAAAGGCACTGAATAATTCAAGACAAAAAACTGTTTTGAAGAAGCTGCCCTTTGATGATAGAGAAGAATTCAATGTACCAATGTTCATGGTGGCCTCAGTTTCCTCTTCTGTAGGTGGGGTAATAACTACTCCTATAGCTCTGTGAAGGTTGGAGCTCTGTGAGAACAAGGATTCTGTCCTGTTTAGAAACCCACGCCCACTGCCTGCCAAAGTTCACAGAGTGTACAAACGACATATTTCTGAGGACTCAGAGAAATATGAATGTTCTGAGAAATAAATGTCTGAGGACTCAGGAAATGTCAGGAAAGAATTCCCACATGGACCCCTCAGGTTTGACAGGAGGACAGCTGAGTGAAGTAATGTAGTTTCATAATAGCATTTGGGTGGATCTTTAAATGTGACCCACAAAAGTCCTGGGATTGAAAATGGAAGAAAGTTAGTAAATTAATAAAACCTTTGCATAACGCTGCCTATCTACTTCAGCATTTACTAGATGGTCTCTTTAAGGCAGACTCTATAAAGAGGGTAACTCAATCAGTTAGCAGAGCACGTGCTGGGAAGCACTGCCATCTCAGGCCACATCAGGCTGATGCCTGTAGTCATCATTTTATGGGTGGGAGGGGAAAGGACTTGACCTTTAAAGCTCTATGATCTTGGCATCGGTATACTCTAATTCCAAACTTATCCATTGTATTTGAAGAGTTCCAAGGACCTGTCCTTGAACCTGCTGAGAGAGTGGACATTCTGAAGAGTTTAGGACCAATTTACACTTAACTCAAAGTCCCAGAGTCTTATTTTACTACTCTCTGTTGTCCTACATCACCTCCTCTAGAGCTATCCACACCGCCCCTCACATCTTCCTCCTCTGAGGGTTAGCAAGAAGATAGGGGGTTAAGATGAGGTCGAGGGACATCCCTTTCTTCTGAACTCTCGCTGGTGATTGACTCTGGTTTTACCAAATCTTTACTGAGCATTTACTAAGTGATGGTTGTGAGAACACAATGAGAAATGTAACAAAATTGCAGCTGCAGGAAAGGAGGTGATAACAGGGCTGAGGAATCCTTGGGGAGAGCTAAGATAGGGAAGAGCTAAGAAGGAGAGCTAAGAAGAAGGGCAGGAGAGGGCAAGTGTATATGCTGCTCCAGCTCGTCCTGAGGAGCATGGAATCTGTAGCCAGACTTTGCATTGGCATTTGGCATACTAAGGAGTATGAGGTGCTTGTCTATCCCCAAATACCTTCCTAATAGACCTGACATATGAACGATCATCATTTCATTAGGAAAGAGCTCTAAACAAATTCTGAGGTCAGCAAATCCCACCCTCCTTTAACAGATGCAGTACTAAATTCTTCAAGGATAAAGTAACTTATTCAACATTATGGAGCTAATTCCCGGCAACAACAAATCTATCAGGGCAAGTCCAAGTCCAATCCAAATGCAAAGGTCGGTGGCTTCCATTCATAGTTTACTGAAAAATGTAATTGTCTTCTTCTTGGGTTAGAACAGTCTCCAGAAGGGAAGATGCTTGGGAGAAATTCCAGTTCATTCCAGAACTGATAACACACTAATTCCAGTGATTTCATCCCATGAGTCAGTTAACAGGAACAGCTTTTTGTTCTCACATGCCTTGGCCCCGGCTCCCGGCTCCCAAATGCCCTCAGTGGTAACTTTCAGACTGAGATGCTCTCACTGTGAACCGGATTTTAGAGACTTAGCACTTAGCATGTCCACAGTGCTTGCTATGTCCAGGTATTGATCTAGGTGCTTTTGCACATACGAACCCATTCAATCCTCACAGCAACCTAGGAGTAGGCAGGTGCTAGTATTAGTCCCATTTTGCAACTATGAAAACCGAGGTGTCAAGCCAGAAGGAACTTGCTCAAGGCCACAGAGCAAGTCTATGATGAGTGAGGATTTAGATTTAGACGCAGAATAATGACACTATCCTTAGTCTTCTCTATCTCCTACTGCTGCAAGAAGCACTCCAAATGCAGTGACTCAAAATAACACAGATTGTTTTTGCTCACAAGTCTCTGGGTGAGGACTTCAAACAGAAAACAGTAGGCACAGCTCATCTCTGCTCTCGAACTTCTGGAGCTTCAGTTGGGATGACTCAAATGACTTCACACAAGTTACATGTGGGAGGTCTCAGTTGCCCTTCAAGATGGTCTCTCCACCAAGCTCATAGGGACTTCCCCATAGCATGGTGGGCTCACTATTCCAAGAAGAAGCTTTCTAATGTGCAAAAGCTTATCAAGCTTCTACTTGCATCAGACTCGTTAATTAACCAAAGTAAGTCACTTGGGCCAAGCCCGGGGTCAGTTTGTAAAAGGACAACAAAAGCAATGGACACCAGGAAGCCTGGCTCATCTGGAAGGCTAGAGACAACTGAGAATAAAAGTAACAAGAGAGGAGCAGCTCCTTTATAAGGAAAATGCTCCCTGTAATATAAAATGCTTCCTTACATATAAGGATGAAAAAACTCAACCAGTGCATATTGTATTACAGAGGGCGGAAAGGAAATTCTCTAATGTAAGACAGTTACCCTTTTTGGACACAAAGGATAGTCTCAATTCATCCAAAAACTAAATTTGTGCTCCCCTCATTTGAGGAGACTTGAGTCTCATAAACCATAGAATCTTGAATGGACTAGTGGAAAGTTTTCCTGAAAATAATGAATTTCCAGGAGGCCCTAATGTATTACATCAGTTGTGGCTATTGCAGTTAATAGAACACAACAAATCTTTAGGTTTAGCAACTCTGTACTCATAAGCCTGACTTAAGAATTATATGTAAAGAGAAAATAGCAAACACCAACAAATCTAACAATAGATAAATTAGTATCAGATGGCTAAGATATCATTTTTTAAAAAATGACTGAGTCAGTAATTTTCTGAGACACTAGGTAAGGAGTTTGAAAAAACTACCCAAATATTCCTTCTTTATCCAGAAAACAGAACCACCTAGAAATCTAAGTGCTATGAGTTACAATCCTAGTTCTATTCCCATGACATTAAGTGAAATCATTTGTTTTTCTACTGCCTTGTTTCTTCAGTTTTAAGTTTCACTGATTGAGAAAAACACCCAATTTTTTAAAATTTATATATATTTGACATCAATTGTGGTCCCCACAGATTTCCCACCACCATTTCACCAGGGCACCATCACCTCAGTCCCTTGAAAACACCCAAATTTTAATTAAAAAAGCAGATTTGTCCTAAGTTCTCACCCAAAACTAATCAAAGTTAAGCGTATTTGTAGCAGGCAATTCCTATGTTCAGTTCTCTTGAACATGCGTAAATTTTTATCACTTTAGCATATGAACTATTAACATGTTTCTATCTATGTTGTGTGTTTATGAATATGAACTTATAGCTAGTCTACAATGTCACATAGCTGAAATTGCGTGAGGTAACGTGAGGCAAAAATGTAAACCAGCGCACAGAATGATCTGTTTGTTTAGAAGGCACATGCCCCAGTATAATCACACAGAGATAAAAGTACACACTTCAAAATATGGAACAGTTGAGTTCAATTATGTTTACCCTCAGTGAGTTCATTAGAACTCACTTGGTGATGTGATTAAGTCACGCTTGGGACTAAATACATGAGGGAGGGGAGGGCGGGGATCAGACAAAATGACAAAACGTGGCAGCCAGAACTTCCACAGCTGAAGAGACATGTGACGGCATTTTTCAGAAAGCTGTCCCAGATCTGTGTGGGGAAACTCTTGAGTCATTTTTAACCACTAACTCTTCTAATGTGAGAGCCTGTTGCCAGCAAGTTCATAGAAGATCATAATTCATCAAGAATTCCCTTCAGAGACAGGGTGATCTGTTGTGATTTAAGACTTTCAAAAAATACAAAAGGAACATGCAATTTTTGTAAGGGCCTTGGACCCTGTACTTCTAAAAATGGAGACATGTCTATGTTCCCAATGCCAACTTTCTAGAACTCAAGAAAGAAAAACCAAATCAGCATGTCACGTGAAGGATTTTTGAAGAGTTCTCTATGTTCTCATATGTACCTAGGCACAGCATTTAGGGAAGATCTGAATCCACTGGAGAGAGGATTTTATTTCATACCTACTGGGAAATGTGATAAAACTTATTCTACCAAAGCAATCTACATTATATCAAGTGCTTCTGGTGATCTCATCTGATCCATAGGTACACGCTAAACAGTGAGTATCAGAGTCCCCTTCTTTGAGGAGCAGAACAGAGGGTGATTAAGTGACTTATCTGAGGTCAACTGTTATGAGTGGCAGCAGTACAACTGGATCCCCAGTCACCCCCATCCTGCTAGATGATGCTCTTACTTCAGACAGAGCCGCTCCTTACTGCCTCCTCTGTCTCCCTTTGATTCTTGAAAGTGTTCTCACAAGAGTGTACCTTTTGATGAAAAACTCCCCATTCACATATTTAGCCCCCTATTCAATCCATGGAATAGAGGTCAGTATTTTTGAAAAGATGAAATGAGAATTTCAAAACATAATGCTTCCCCGAGGACGTATAGAAATGCTGAGACAAGTCGAAAGAAAGTGACTACTCCGTTCTCCTAGAGCACTAAGATTCAAAGTCTCTGATCTCTTGGGTCAAGGTTTTCTCATTAGTACAGAGAGGATCTCAGCTAGAAGCTCTCTCAGGCACATTGTGAATCTAAGATTCTATGATCATAGTTATCATCTCTAAACATTTTTGGGTTTTTTAAGTCAAATTACTGATATACTAATTATTTGTGGGACCATAATTATGAAAGTACAACCTCACATCTCCACACATGCATTGCATTTCACTCACCTCCACCATGTTTATTTTTGGGTTTCTTTTTTTGTTGTTGTTTTTTTTTAAGATTTATTTTTTTATTCATACAAGAACAGAGGTACAGACCAGAAGTGCAAGGGGCAGGGTGAGAGGATCCACCAGAGACAGAGTAGGCAGCAGAACAGGCAGATGGACTGAAACACACTGCTGAGGGGAGCAGTGAACAAGGCAGGAGAGGTCTGCTGCACCATGTGGGTCCCCTCCCTGGCCAGTGGCAGGGATTGAACTTGTGCTGCAGTGGCTGCATTTTGCTTCATAGTGCGTTGCTTAACATACTGCGCCACTAGGGAGGGCCCCACCATGTTTATTTTTGGTTTTCTTTCCCTTTCCACTGGAGCTGGAGCCTCAAAGACTTTTCTGAGTTTTATGTCCAGGTCTGCATTACTTATTTTCTTTGATGTGCTTTATGATATAACACTTAAATCTTCTTTGAATTATGATCGTTAAATCTCCATGTGTTCTCCCTCAGCCAATATTACACAACCTCCTATGTCCTCCTCTCCTTCCTTCTAGTAACCACTGTATTTTTCACAGAGCCTGAATTGTTTCTGTTGTGTTTTGCCAGTTTGTTTTCTTTGGTTATTTATATTCCACAAATGAGTGAAACCATCTGGTAAATGTCTTTCACTTTCTGACTTATTTCACTTAGCATAATCACCTCAAGATTCATCTATTTTTGTCCTCAAAATCACCTCTATTTTGATTTTGAATAGTATTGCATTGAGTATAGATTCCACAATTTCTTTATCTAGTCATCTGTCAGTGGGCATTTAACTTGGCTACTGTGATTAATGCTGCTTTGAATTTAAGAGTTCATAAATCTTTTCACTTTAGTGTTTTCATAGTCTTTAGGTAAACACATAGAAGTGGTATTGCTGGATCATATGGTATATCCTATTTCAGGTTTTAAGGAATCTCCACACGGTTGTTCATAATGTCTACAGCAATTTACATTTCCATCCACAGTGAATCAATATTCCTTTTTCTCCACACTTTCCTCCTACATTTGTGCTTTCCAGTCCTTTTGACATAGGCTATTCTCACAGGGATGAGGTCATATCTCATTGTGTTTGTTTTTTTTTTAAAGATTTATTTATTTATGCATACAAGCACTGGGGTACAGGCCAGAGGTGTGGGGGGCGGGTGAGAGGATTCACCACAGACAGAGCG
>JAGFMF010011726.1:5541251-5602542 GCA_019455555.1 Galemys pyrenaicus | reverse complement strand
CCTCTCTGGCCGGCAGCAGGGATCGAACTCGTGCTGCAGTGGTTGCGGTTTGCTTCATAGTGCGTTGCTTAACCCACTGCGCCACCAGGGAGGCCCCCTCATTGTGGTTTTGATGCACATTTCTTTTATTACAAGTGAGCATTTTTTCACATGCACATGAACCATCTGTATGTTTTCTTTGGAGAAGTGTCCACTTAGGACTTTTGTCCACTGGGTTATTTGTTTTTATGTTACGTTGTCTGAGTTCTAAATGAGTTTTGAAAGGGGTGGGAAGAGTACAAGGGTCTATAGTGATAATGCACAGGTGAACTGGTAATGGAAATTCCACAGGGATGAGAAATATACACTGTACAAAAATGAAAAATAATGTAAAATATATAATAATAATAATAAAAGAAAAAAGTTGTATGAGTTCTTCATATATTTTGGAAATTAACCCTTGGAGAGATGTGTAATGTAGAAATATCTTATCTCAGTCCATAGGTTGTCTTTCTGTTGTGGTGTTTTCTTCCACTGTATAAAAGTTTTTCAGTTTAATGTCATCTCATATTTAGTTTTGGTTTTGCTTTCCTTTCCATTGGAACTGGATCCCCAAAGACTTTTTTCTGAGTTTTTTCTGTCCAGCTGTATCACCTGTTTTCTTTGATATGCTTTATGGTATAGTCCTTAAATCTTATTTGAGTTATGATAGCTAGAATCTCCACATCTTCTCCACCAGCCAGAAACAACTGCTATCAAGTTGTCTTCCTTCTTGGGAAAAGTTGTCCAGGAAAAGGGATTCACAAAAGGAAAAAGAGCTAACCGTGTGTGTGGTTACCTGCTAGTTGCCTTATATATGGTAACTCAAATTCTTGCAACCATCCTTTGTTCTATAATATATTCTAATATATTAGAAAGGAGGAAAAACAGGTACAGAGATATTGACTGGTTTGCATATAGTCACAAAGCTATTAGTTGAGTTTGATTCAAGCTACCGACTTTCAAAGTCCCTGTTCTCTTCCCATTAAGCTATTTTGGGCACGTCCACTAAAGTTTAGGAAGAAAGCTAAATGAAACATTAGCTCCTAAATGGCAGAAAAGCAGCCATAGGATTGGCAGAGTGTCGACTTTATGCTGCCATATTCTCCAAAGTCTGTCCAATGGAAATAGTATGGCAAGGGAAGAATACTGATCTGGGAGGCAAGAGGCCAGGGTTCCAGTCCTGAATGTCTGGATGTTTGAGGAAGTATATTTTTTAATGCCCCGCTCTAAATAACTGGTAGTTCTCACCACAGGTTGGAAAGAAACAGTAACAGCTAACATTCTCACAGTGCTTGCATCTTGCTGGACCCTGCTGTGTATTCTGCCTGACATTGCCTCATTATCATGAAAATGATAACCCTAAAGCAAATATATTAAAATGTCTATTTTACAGATGAAAAAAATCAAAGCACAGAAAAGGGATGTGGCTCACTAAGGCTGCATGGTAAGTGACAGAGCTGGGGTGCAAAACCAAAGAGCCTGATTGTAGCACCCACGTGCGTAGCCTCCTACTGAGAGTACAAGCACATATACACATGGCTGGACAAGCATCTAGAAAGGCAAGACGGGAAAGCTCACTAGGGAAGAAAGACTTCAATTCAACATCAGAAGAGCCACTAAGGGAAAGTCCTACACTACATCACTGTCGTATTATTCCACTTTCTTCAAGAACTGGCTCAGCCAGAAGTTACACTTGAACATCTCGGTAGAGCATCTGGAACAATTACATAAAACTGCAACTCACAGAAACTCAACCACAGTGGCCTAGCTGAATCAGGGGCTCTTTTTTCACATAATATGCAGTCAAGAAGTGCACAGCTGCCACACTGACTCGGGGACTTGTCCAATGGGTTCCACTTGCCTTTCCAGGTCACAGCTTCTAGTAAGAGTTGTATTTTCATCCTGTCACCTGAAAAACAGGTGCTACACTTTCCTACGCTGCCCACTATGTAGCAACAAGCCACATGTAGCTATTTAAGTTTAAATTTCCTGAGTCAAGTTTCATCCAAAACTGTTCCTCAGTCACACCAGCCATGCTTCACACACTCAGTAGTGACATGGGTCGAGTGGATACTATGTTTGCTGGTCTAGGAGCAGCACATGACCCCCATCAAGGGGATTTTGGTACACAGCACTGTTCCAGATGTCACGTATGCAGACCTGGTGGGCAGATGGGGAAGGGGAGGGAAAAAACTCAGTACCAACAGAGACTATTCCCTTTTAAGGCGGGGAGAGGGGAATAGCTTTCATGGAGTCCTCACTCTGCAGAGTCTGACTTGCACCTCCATTGGTTAGAGTTGACTCACCGATTATTTCTAAACAAGGGAGTTTTTTGAGGCCTTACTGCTGCCCTAAACAAAGACAAGAGCAGTGGGTAAAGAAAAGAATATATAATTGAGCAAGATACTAGCTATCTTTGCCAGCCTCAACATCACATGTGAATTGCGTTTTAATTTAGGCTGAATTTACCAAAACAGAATAGAAAAACCAGGCAGTCAGCATCTGTCATGGCACAGATGCATGCCTTGAGCATGCAAAGGCAGTAAGCTTCGTGAGTAAAACACCTGATTCAGAGTTCCTTTCAGGGCTGAGCAGGACAGAAAGTGGAGAGAGACAGTATTAGTGCTTGGGCTTATCCACAGACAGAGCCTTTGGGTCTCCACCACATAGCATTCCAGGATGACAGACTGCAGAGGGTGTGATCAGGCTGTGGGGGACAGGCGGCCTGTATCTGCCCCACACAACAATGACACAGACTTATCTGATGTCCAAGTGCTGCTTGGTAAACTTGTTTGAAGTGGCCACAAGGCCTGATGTCACCTCCAAAGTATGCCTCCTTTGAGACTCTCTTAGAGAAATGGGCATTTCAGCTGGGTTCTGGTAGCACATGGCATGGGAGGGTTTGCTGATAGGTTTCATACCCGTAGCTGATAAAGCTCTAAACTCTTACAGTAATGAATCAAGCTTTAGTAGCACAAAAATGGGGAATAACAAACATCCAGCATCCTGTGCAGGTACAAAGGGGGTTTTCAGGATAGAGGTAAGGGCTGTGGTTAGGAGAATGCAGATACATTTAGCTTCAACATTGTGTCTCTCACCAGTCTTGCAGGAAAAACAGTAATATATAGATAAGTAAAGGCAAAGGCTTAGACGTTCCCCTTATTGCCACTACTCCTTTGTCTGACTCCAATGTTTAACGCCTGTTTGTATTTTACAGTTGATTTAACAAAAGGATGACTTAGTTTGAAATGCATCAAGAGACATGAGAAATATTTGTTTTCCCCTAAGTAATTTTCCATGAGGAAAGTAGTGATGACACTTACAGATGCAAATCCATACCTCTCCCACCAAAAACAAAACAAAACAAGAAAAAACAAAAAACCAACTTCTGGTGGCTGAAACACCACACTGATATGTTGTCTGAAAGAGCGTGTTGATGGCTATTTGAAATGAGATAACAAAGAGAAGTTGAAAAATGATTGGGAAAATACAATCTATTGCTATCTAGAGTCGGTTTTTGTCAATAAATACCCATTCCTGAAAATGTGATTCAGTGTGGGGTGAAGGGTGGAGAGAGAAGGGAAGAGGTTCTATCTGATACGTGCTGCAAACCTCTGACACTTGGGGAACACTTGGGAACTCTCATAGAGATAAGAGCCCTGAAACTAACGTGTATATCCAAGGCCAGGGTTACATGTGCTGAAGAAGGCAGATATTGATTCACTGATGCTGGGGCTGCCATATCAAATGCCATATACTGGGTGACTTAAACAGAAATGTATTATCTCCTAGTCCTGGATGTCCAAAATCAAGGTGTGGACAAAGTTGGTTCCTTCTGAAAATTATAACTCTCCCATGTCTCTCTACTGGCTTCTGATGGTTTGCTGGAAATCTTTGTTGTTCTCTGCTTGTAAAGGCAAAACTCTAATCTTCCCAAGGTATCTCTCTCTATCTCTGTCTCTGTAACCAAATTTCTCTTCAGGGACACTCCATCTATAATCCCTTACTCGGTCTCCGTAGACAGCCATATGGAATTGGGGGCACCGTCATGGTCTCCTCTTAAATTGATCACTTGCAAAAGCCTTATTATTTCCAAATTAGGTCACATTATTTTCAAATTAGAGAGTTATGACTTAAAATCTTTTTGGAGGGATGCAATTCAATCCATAACACTAGGTAGCCCTGGTCAAAGAATTACTTCACTTCTCTACACTTTCACTAAAGAACAGACTATGTAAAAGTAAACGTGATAGTATCACTTCTGTTCCTTGGGGAATTACGAACATAGAAAAACCAGCCCCACTCAATTTCTGGATGTTTACAAGTTCTGATTCTTTTCTTTATAAAGTTAAAAGCATATTGGTCCAGCCTAGGATTATGTAATAGAAATTTCCAACAGATTTTCTTGTCGCTTCACTTTTCATCCTACTCCTGAGAATGAAGACCTTGAATATGGAACATATCCCTCAGATAATGTTTAAAAGTTTGATGTCTCCCTTAATCTCATTCAAAAATTGAAAAATCTGGATATTCAATTCAGCTCTTTACAGACAAGTTTCTCTGTACCAGGCATTGTGCTGGTGTGTGATGTAAACACCGTAGCTTAGTCACTTCGGTCCTGTTGGATGGTGAGTCTGGAATGGCCATCCTTCCTGGCATGGGGCCCGGGGGTGGGGGAGGGGGACTTTGTGCTCTTAAACAAGTTGCTGCACTTTTAGGAAAATCAAAAGAAATTAGGCGCTTTTTATTTTGAGTGCAGAAATTTGATGATTCCCAACCCCAACTCCATTAATGTTCTTTTTTAACTTGCTACATAAGGGTCCCAGAACACAGAATGGGATTGCTTCCCTTTACACCATTCTCTACATTTCCTACCCTCCCCAGTCCCCAAAGAAATAGACTACATGAGGGAAAAGTACTCAAAGCCAGTTCCTATAAAAAGCCAAGAGATCATGGGTCAAATGAGTAGGTTAGGTTTGAGCTTTTTTCTTTGTAATAACTTCTCAGCACTTACAGACTTCCCAGACCACTAAGTCACCTGTCATTGTTCTCTTTTCAGAGTTAAATAGCCACAATTTCTTTAACCTTTCTCCCTCGCCCTATTTTATAACCTTCTGGCTTCTTAGTCCCTGTCTGAGTTCTGTTCAGTTTTAGAGTCAAAAACCAGATGTTGTAATCAAATAAGCTCTGGACCTAAGTGAAGGCTACTGAAAAGTAAAAATGTGGTTGTGGCCTAAGTGCTATGTGGACATGGGCAGAGAGGGGGCAGCAGATGTGGCATAAACACAGCATAGGATTGTGAAAGGCTTAAAAAGCAAAACGTGCACCGTATGTGGCAAACATCACTGGAGCTGACGGGACAGGCACCCTCCTGCCTGCCACCCAAACACCAGCATATGTCACAAAGCACAGGAAATGTTGGGGCTGCCAATCTCTCCTCGAGGAGCGGCCTTATCAGCAGGGTGTGGGCAGTTTCCCAGGAGGAAGTCGGCAGCAGCACAGGCGAGCCCGGGGGGCCCTACTTACAACATTATCACATTTCCTCTGACAGTTATCGGGCCATCCAGTTCACGGGACAACTGTCCATCTCGTGGAGACCTCTCCAGCAAGTCCACTGGAAATGACTGGCTGTGAGGACCCGACAGTGTTGTGATGCTGCCTGGCAAGAAACTCATCTCGCACTGAGACACTGTCATAGTCTCCACTTATGTTCAGCGTGACAAAAGTCATGTACAGCCTTCTACGGGCCACTGACGAGGAAGCTCACCACACCCCACTTCTCTTTCCTGGTGACTGAGCCACACAGAGACTTTTTCCCTTTCCTGCCAAGGGGGAAAGCCAGGGGCACTCCTTACTCTTTGCAGTCTCCAACTGGTCCTGGTGATTTGCTTCTTCAACTATTTCCCGAAGTAGCTAGTCTCCTTCTAAGTTCCTCCCATCCTCCACATAAAAGATGTCATGTGAGTGTTGTCTTCCAATCTACGTTTTAGTCTTCATATTTCTCCCTCTCTTTACCCTGCACACCCCACGTATACTATCGACCCATTTTAGACACACACACACACACACAGATACCCCTCTACTCTTCATACAACCATTTAGTTCCTGATTTGGGCCCCAGATAAACCAAGTTTTCCATGTTTTTATCTCCAATTGTAGTCCTTTCAAATCCCATTCCTGAGTGTCCAATATTTATTTCGTCATTATAATCTAAACCAGAGATTTGATTATCCAAGCACATGAACTTTTCAGGCTTTCAAATTCACATGCCTCAGTGAATGAAGGGAAACTGTAATCTTGCATAATAACAGAAAACCTCATGAAAATCCCCAAGTAATACAGATAGCTTATACAAAAAAAAATAATAATAATCAGAGCAACAAACACAGGATTTACTGGGAGAACAAAGGTTATGGGAGAGTCTGTACTTATTTTTTATGATACAAACAATTCTATTGACTCTAACTGTTCATTCCAAGACCTTCCTGAATCATTCAATGTTTGATGAAGTTGAAATGTAACAGAGTCAGATGTCATGTCATTTATAACGAAGCATTATGGTTGGATAGGAAATAAGACCAGGCATAGGAGGTTCGCAAATTTGCTTGCTATAAATTCGCCACACCTGTTTATAATGCACCTTTGCTGAGAAAACAGCTCCAATGACATATATTGTGGTTCATGAATGCTATTAACCACCCCTTTTGCCAGTTACAAATTTAAAAGGTTTTTAACTTTACAGACAATCCATAGGTTTATGAATTGAAAGCCACTAAAATAAATCATCCTTGGTAATGAAAAGGGAAAAAGGGGGCATGATATAATTCCTATTTGTCAAGGTATAATGATGTCACCATCCATTTATCCTCTGCACTTAAAGGTTGAAGCTATTCAACAAATCTCTCAGCCAAATACAGCTGATGCCTTAATGGAGGCCACGGCACAGGTTTCTGAGTGGTTCACATATCACTCACCAATTAGAATAGCAGGTAAAACTTGTTTTTTCCTATCCTGAGCAATTCACTAGAAGAATAATCTTTAATTAAATTAGTAGGGCCTTATAATATAATTTTAAAATAATCTTTAATTAAAGTAGTAGGGCCTTAAAATATAATTTTAAAAACTGTGAATATTTTAAGATGATCTCTCTCAATAGTTTGTAGATTAAGCAGATTTGCTTCTGGAAGTGCCATTTTCATCTCAATCACAGTTTTGATTTATTGGTTTTTTTTAACCAATAATTCAGTTAACCATTAAAAAGACAAAATATGGAATAAAGGTTTACTGGTCACGTTTGACCTTAAAAACAATGTCTACTTATTCACACAGCTACCACGAACAGATGTCACTGCTCAAGTTGACCAAGCCAAGGCCCAGTAAGACTGAGATACAGCCTTCAATTTAGTCAATAATCCTCATGCCCTGAAATTAGTTGCGTTTGCCAGGGAAAGGGGGCACATGACATCATCCAGATTCGTGGCAGCCTTTGTAGTTCCAGGGTACTAGCTATTGGGTAACCTTAGGGAGGGCTGTGTTAATTCTTCTTTATGGCTGCCCATACTGTGTATCATGCAGTGCCAACCCCTCTCATCTAGGACTTAAGACTGGTTGAGTATGACGCAAACGTGCCAAAGAACTCAGTACAAGGTCTGGCCTCTTTAAGTGATGTTAGGTGAGGAAGATCATGTGTCAGCACTACTCCAGGAGTCTACATAATTCAGCGGCATTTAGGACACTCAAAATGTTGTGCAATTGCCACTATCTAAATCCAGAACATTTTCATCAGCCCAAGAGGAAACCCTGTATCCTTTAAACAGCCACTGCCCACACTCTGCTCCCCCAAGTCCCTGTCTCTCTGGACTGCAGGGGCCCTGGGCGTGAATGAAGAGTGATCACTTCTTTTTCTACTCCCAAGGTTCATGGATGGTCTCGGCGTGGTCATCCCTTCTTGGCACATTATTCATGGTGCTCTGAGAAGGGAGTTTCTGTCTATAAGTTTGTCTCAAGTTGGAACATAAAAGCCATCAACCCAGGTAAAAGTTCTCCTAAGGGTTTTGTTTTTTTTTTTTCTTCTTACTTTCAAAGAACCTGACCCTCTTATTTCCCCAGGCTCTGCCCTCTGTTCAAATCAAGTATTCTTTCATTTCAAGTTTTATTGAGAAATAATTGATCTACATCACCATATAAGTTTAAGGCATACAACATAATGGCCTGATTTACATATATTGTGAAGTGATTACCCAAATAGGTTCAGCTAGCATTTATCTTCACATAGACGCATTAAAATGAAAAAGAAAAAAAAAGGAGCAAATTTTCTCCCTATGATGAGAACTTTTAAGATTTTCTCTCTTAACAACTTCCCTATGTGTCATAGCTCTAGTTACCACGTTGTACCTTACACCCCAGCACTTCTTTATCTTATAAGCACAAGTTTGTACCTTCGACTACCTTCCTCCAATTCCCCCCAAACTACATTCTTAGAACTGAGGTTTTCAACTTCTCTGGAAGAGCACAGTTCTCTTATTTCCACATCACATGTAAATTCCTGGGTCCCTGTCTTTCTTTGATCCATTTGTCTGTGTTGTGCTCTCTGTAGGTTGCTGCAAATCAACCTCAGTAGTTTTTACTTAGAATTCAGAGGTCAGATTACTGTATCCAAAGAGCACACGAAGTTGGGGGTAAGAAAAGAAGAAATAGTTCTTCCCTGTGTCATGATTTGGAACTCAGTTCTTGCATCTGCATAGAGAGGAGAGTGGACTGGATATTCTCTCTCTGGTCCACGCCTGGTACACAGGCAGGTTCCTAGCATAGAAGACCTGAGTGCCCAGTGACAAAGTCCTTCTCCCTGATTATGCTGTGAAGGGTGCTTTGTGACCTGCATCTTTCTCGTGCTGAGCCTGGTTTGACTTTCCCTCTGTTCCACTGGCTCTCATATGTACTTGCTTAAAGGTGCAACTCACTTCCATAAGTCCACATGCAGCTTCATCTGTGCTCCCAGGATTTCCCCCTTTTCTATATTTCTATAGCACATTTTCAGCCTATGCCACTAAAATACATATATATATATATATATGAATCTAATTTAGAGCCATGGTTCTCAACCCTTAATTTTGGCCCATATCCCTGTGGGCAACAGTGATAATCATAGGGAAGAGCATCTGAGGTCAGAAGATACACGTTCAAGGCCTGTCTCTGCTCATTACTAGGTGACCTTGGGCAAAATCCTATAACCTCTCTTTGAAAAATGGGATTAATGATATTTAACCCACTCATTTACAGACTTAAAAACATCCAATGAGATCACCCGTGTGAAAGTGAAAAGTATACATGAACAGTAAAAATGTAATGTTATTGCAAGTCTGACTGGCTTCTTCAAAGTGTCTGTTTTTGGTTCCAGGAGCTACTGGCAGATGACTTTCTCAATGTCAATAAGGAATGAACGTATGGGTTTTCTCTGCATTCCCTGCCAGAGGGCTGTGTCTTCCAATTAAGTTGTGATTTCTTTACCAATTATCATCATCGGTTAATTAAATTTTAAAAATAAAACAATGATATCTCCTACTAAACTACTTTTTAGGTCAAATTACTCATTTCCTTTCTCCTCATACTGTAAATTAAATTTTAACTGTTAACTTGAGTGTGTCAAATAATTAAATACAGGCAATTATTTTCAGGTTTCTGTGTCTTATTAACTTTATGCTACAAATCAAATTCCCTCTTGTCTACAATACTGTATGCAGAAGAAAATATCTCCCGATAAAGAATTTGTGAATTTAGACAGGCATTCATCTTTTTTGATGACTGTATCCATTATGGGTTGAAGCAGGCCAAAGACAGAAAAACAACTAAGTGTGCAAAGAGGATCATGAAAAAGATGTTTACACTGCAAAAGAAAAGAAATTTTTTTTATTGATATAGCACTGGTCTGCATGGTTGCTTGTGCATTAGAGGTATAGGATGCCCCTCCACAGGTGTTGTGACCACATCATACCTACCACCAAGCCAACCACAACTGACCACTGTAGCCCATTTGTTCCCCTCCCCCTGTTTCTCACATCCTCCCTGCCACCTCACTCCAGAAGCCTCAGTCTGCATTGTAGGGTTAGCTCTTAAGTTTAGCTTTATCTGACCCTTTGTTTTGTTTGTCTATATTCCATATGTAAGTGACATCATCCAGCGTTTGTTTTTCTCTTTCCGACTTATTTTGCTTAGTCTAACCCCCTCTAGTTTCATCCATGTTGCCAGAAATGGCAATAGTTTATCTCTTTTGATAGCTGAGCAGTATTCCATTGTGTATATATACCACATCTTCCTGATCCACTCATCTGTATTCGAGCATTTAAGTTGTTTCCACAGCTTAGCTATTGTAAATAATGCTGCAGTGAACATGTGAGTGCAGGTTTCCCTTCAAATTAATGTTTTTGCATTCACTGGGTAGGTAACGAGGAGTGGAATCGCTGGGTTGTATGGCAAGTCCATTTTTAACCTTTTGAGAAACCTCCACACTGTTTTCCATCTAGAAAGAAAGGTCAAGGACACTGCAGAGATCTTCTGATGAGAAATTTTTAAATGAATAGAAAAACAATGGAACAGAGAAACTGAAAAATAGGTACGAGGAAGAAGAGTTGAAAGCAAAATATATGAGGTTCCCCTCATGGAACCAAGAAGACATTTTCCATACAATATACAGTTGATTTTGTGTGTGTGTGTGTGTGTATGTGTGTGATTTGTTTTGTTTGCTTGTTTTTGCTTTGTTTTACTCTCTTTTAGACTAGTGAGTAAGGAAATGAGAGTATAGTTGAAAAGATGCAAAGACTTTCAGGAAGCCTATAGATTCCCGGAGATCAGAGTAAACTGGGGACATGCCAGAAGCAAGAGAGTCAGGGAGGAGAAAATTTCCTCATCTCTCCTGTCTTGGAGGCTGTCACCCTGATCCCAAAGCAGAAAAAAGGTGGGAAGGAGAAGGAACTGGCCAACTCTGTAGGGGAGCCACAAGTACTTATGGTAAATGTCTTTCAGTTGATTAAGTTTTTTCATCTGCACTTGGTGGGGAGGGAAGAGGGGGAGGGTGGAGGGCAGACGGGAGCACGGGGGACTGAGCTGATGGTGCACTGATGTTACGTTGATGGGGAATACATGGGGATTACAATTGATGTCAAATATATGTAAATTTTTTAAAAATCATACTAAAAAATAAATGCACAAAACAGTTATGAAAAAAAAAAAGTTTTTTCATCTGAACCGAATCCCACAAGAGTTGCAAAAAAAGGTGTCTTATGTGTCTGATAGAAGGAAAAAAGGTGGCAAAAGGGTGAGTTTAATCTAATGTCTATTCTCTTCCAATAATTCATTCTCAACACAACTGGATATCCACTCACCCAAGTCTTTATATGGACACTGGTAGCCTTCACATGTAAGCCCAGAAGTGATAATTCAGAATGCCATGACTGGATGAGTCTAACCTACAGGCACTTTCTTTAATTTGACACTTTGATCTAAAGTGTAAGCATGGGGCCTCCCTGGTGGCACAGTGGGTTAAGCAACGCACTATGAAGCAAACTGCAACCACTACAGCATGAGTTCGATCCCTGCCACCGGCCAGGGAGGGGACCCACGTGGTGCAGCAGACCTCTCCTGCCTCCCCGCTGCTGCCCTCGGCAGTGTATTTCAGTTGATCTGCCTGTTCTGCTCCCTGCTCTGTCTGGTGAATCCTCTCACCTCCCGTGACTCTGGCCTGTACCCCAGCTCTTGTATGCATAAATAAATAACTCTTTAAAAAAAATGTAAGCATGACCTTGGAGAAAAATGAAGAAATCAGGTACTCTCATTCCAAATTTTGCATATTCCTTTTTGGTGGCATAACATATGCCAACTTATTTTCTCTAGAACCTTAACCTATTCCCCAAAGTGGCCTAATAAATTTTCCATGTTCATGAAGGAAGGATGAAAAAGGAACAAGCACCCTTCACTGTCTTCCCCTGAAATACCATCCTCCAGCTGCCAATTTGCCCCGGGGGGGTGTCTGAAGCCCCCTCTGCAGCTACCTACCCTCCACCACACTTCACAGCAGAAGCTTCACATAAAAATAACACACCTACTGCTGAGTCAGGAGAAAGAACGTCTATCAGATGTATTCTCAAATGAGAACTTAGCAAGATTCACAGGCCAGTCCTCCCCTGGTTCCTTAACTACTACCCTCAGGACGAGAAGGATCCAAATTTGTTGGGAACTTTTATTTTTTCATTTATTTTTTTAAAAGATTTATTTATTTATGCATACAAGAGCTGGGGTACAGATCAGAGTCATGGGAGGTGAGAGGACTCACACAGAGACAGAGTGGGGAACAGAACAGGCAGATCCACTGAAACACACTGCTGAGGGGAGCAGCGGGGAGGCAGGAGAGGTCTGCTGCGCCATGTGGGTCCCCTCCCTGGCTGGGGACCGAACTCATGCTGCTGTGCTGCAGACACTTCACAATGCGGCACTCAACTTGCTGTGCCACCAAGGAGGACCTATCGGGAACTTTTATAAAACACAGCAGGAAATATGTTCGTTCCTCAATTCTTGCTGTCCCCAGTCTCATCCAGCCCCCAAAAGATAAACTTAGTCCTGTCACATATTCTGGAAGAAGATTTTCAAAGAGGAATTGGATTACTATTGATTGACAGCTGATGAAATTTGCACTGCACACAATGGTCTGGAAAATTCTTCTTCACCACTGCTCTGGGTGACGTCCTGGGCACCTATGTTCTTTCAAGAGGTGGCTGCACATCGCAACACAGTGGCTGAGGTTTTCATCTTTTCCTATTAGGGAGGAGTTATTTCAACAAGCGCTCCTTTGAAAGAGACCACGACAAGCTAAATGACAGTCTGTCCTAAACTGCTGTGAGCCCCCAATCATGATGACTGGAGTCTCTGGTAAGCACAGACCTCCTTATAGATTAGAACATATATCTTAGGCGCCAATGTTAAAGTTAATGCAAAAGTTCAGAGGTGCAAAATAATTTAAATGTGCCCGAGTAGTAGCAATAACATCTCTAAAATCTCAGCAGTGAATTATGGATATATGGAATATTA
The DNA here is from genome assembly GCA_019455555.1 of Galemys pyrenaicus. Classification (NCBI taxonomy): domain Eukaryota; kingdom Metazoa; phylum Chordata; class Mammalia; order Eulipotyphla; family Talpidae; genus Galemys; species Galemys pyrenaicus. Next base: position 5,589,444 of record JAGFMF010011726.1, on the reverse strand, counting down.
AAAATGCAAAGCTAACTCAATTTGCATTTGCAATGCCCCCTAGCTGTTACTGGGGAGGAGGAAATTGCTTTCTGCTGAATTCAAGGGCACACTACTTAGTGCTGTATTTAAGTCAAGGAGGGAAATCACTCATTTTTATTCTACCACTTAACTTGTGCTTATGTAATCTGTCTGGCACCGAAGTCAGTTGTCTGATATTATTTTCAATCACAGAAAGAGAATGTATAATTCCATCATTACACCTTTATTTTCACTTGCTTGGCGATCTCTCAGAACCTTATTACCACGGGTAAATGCCAGCCTGCCATCCATCAGTGCTCAGCTCCAGAGCTGTCTCAGACAGACACCACCAGACACAAGTATTATTTTTATTTTTGAGAAGAGGTATGCGGTGAGGGCTAGGTTACACGTGCCCTAGCCAATGGGCAGACAATACATCTCTTCACTAGGGACCCCACCATTTATCATCTCTCCCCCAAGCAGGCAGATTCTCAAAAATAGGGTAGACATGCAAATAAACAGCTACCACCTTGCAAAACAAGAACCTACTTTCAACTTTGCATCTTCTCCCACATTGGTCTTCTTCTTTTCTAACTCGTACTTCCTCCAGCTTCTCCTTTTCTTTTTCCTTGCACACTCAGCTCAGTCCATTTACTTTTCTGAGGTGTCACAGGTAAGTCCCATGGGCATTCCCTCTGCTGCTGGGTGGGCCATGATGCTGGCATTGCCTGCTGCTGCCCTTCCAGCGAGTGGTCTCAAAGAGCAGCTGTTCAGGCAGAAGAGGCAACAGTTGATAGTCTTACAATGGAGAAGATGTGTGACGGGCTGGAGTCTGTTTAAGGGGAAATCAAAGGGAGGCACGAACAATGTGGGGGTCCCCAGCCATTGAAAAATGAGACTGTGCAATTTGGTGGAGGGCATTGGCCACAAGTCCCATTTTACAGAGGGCTACGCAGCGACAGTCATTTCCCACTCAGCTGTGTGCTTATGTTTGCTGGTCATATTTGCTTGCCCTTCGCCATGTGTCCTTCTAGCCATCAGGGGCTACAGCTTTTCCTTTTTCCCACTTACCCCGGATAGATGTGACGCAAATGCTTGCAGTGGCTCTTAAACCCCAGTTTTCTCAGCACTGGAGAGGCCACACTCCCAGAACACTGAGTTTGGGAGGGAGTCTATGGATCTGCATTTTCAGTAAAACCCTTCTCCCCCAACCCCCCATGTGGTTCTGTGCATAGTTCTTGACTATTCTGTGAAATGGCCTTTTGAAAGCCATAGAAAGAGGAAGTTACTGTTGGATAGTATAGTTTCATTGGTCTCCCTGTTCCCAATCTCCTCCCTCTCTCTCTCTCCCTCTCCCTCTCTCTCTCTCTCTCTCTTTTTCTCACACACACACACACATTTTGCTATGTGACAGAAGGGTCAAGATCGTCTCTCTGTTCATACCTTATAAAATTAAGAATCCTTTTGTCAGACTGACATAATAAGATAGAAACATTACCTTTACTTCCACAAAGATGCACAAATTACTCCTCACCATCAAATATGAGGCGCAGGGGGTCCCTAGAGACGTAGCATATGAGAAACTGAATTGGAGATCAAGACCAGCTTCTTAAAACCAATTTCCCTATGTTTCTAACAAATGAAGCATCTTTGGATTTGGTGGTTTGGGATTTGGTGGTTCTATATAGAGCACTCAGAAAAATGAATAATTGCAGTTGGAGGAGGTAGCCACAGAATTTCCTTACACATTTATAATGCATGTGAGTTGAAAACCAGGTGAGACAGACTAATTAGGAGTCCCTTAGATGGCAGAAGGCCCATTTGCTCCCTTCGAATTTCAAGCTCAGTCTCTGGTCAGATAATATTTTAAAAATTAGAATCCAGCCTATTGTTTTGAAAAATACATCAGCTAGAAATGAGAAGAGACAAATGACAGATTTATAATCCCCATGGTACATAGTTCATAAATCGGCTGCCCTTTTATCTCCGGAGCAGAAGAAATGGGGAAATTCTGAAAACCCCAGAAGAAATAGGCAGGATGTCTAAGTTAAGAATGCAAGGGGAAAAGGACTCCTATTAAAACAAAATACTGCCTCCTTTGCCCTGCAAGTATCATAACTTACCTGCTTTATTCCATTCTAGTTGGATTCTGCACGGTGATTTATTAGTTGGTCTGAATATAGCAATGGAAGGAAGGGCAACTAGGAAGTGGCTTCCCACAGTGTATTTCATAAATATCACCTTTTCCTTAAATTCACAGGTTGTGATTCCCACTATTAATACCATCCTGTCTCAAATACAAGCAGCTTCATCATGTCAGCTAAGTATGGATGAAAACTAATCATTGATTTGAGCACAATTGAAACCAAATAAAATAGCTACCCACCCCAAATGTATGGAGTAAGAAAAAAACTATGTAAGTTCAAAACTATAGACTCTTTTGAGCATGTCTTCTCAGCTTTTCTTCTAGGTTAACATGCCTATTCCAAAGCCAGAGACTGGGCATAACCAGAGGTCTGACAGCATGCCAATACCACAACAATACGGCACCATAACATCCCAACGACCTATTTTATATACACAGAGTAACTGGATGGCCATTCCACCTCAGAAGAAAACATTTAGATCCATCACATGTTGGGATGATAAATCAGAATATTGCTAAAGAGAGGGTAGCAGAATTCGGAGCTGGCCCAAAGGGAAACTGTTACAATGTAGATAACACTGGGTTTAAAGCTACAGAAAAATGAAAAGGGAGAAACCAAACTGTTTAAACATTAAACATTTGTTTAAATATTAAAGTAAAGTTAGCCTGACAGCAAAATCAATATTAAATCAGGCCTGGAAACTGTTTTACGATCTCCAGCGCTGGGCTTCTTAACTGCAAGTGTCATAAATGATGTCACTTTTCAACGTAATCACAGCTGCCAGCAGGCAGGTCAGAAATGCCAGCTTTAATTTTAAAATGTTCATTCGTGATGTAATTTAGAGTTTACTCCCAGGGACAAATGTCACTCTCTGGGCAAGAGCCCCTCAAAGTGCTGCTATGAGAAAAATGTGTTCCTTCTCCATTCCCTTCTGAACGGCTGGCTCCCCAAGCAGCCTGCAAGTTCTCTTGAGTTGAGTGTGTTCAAGAACAATAGTAAATGAGTGAGCTTCTTTTCCAGACAGGGATGTTGAGGAATCTCCTCAAAGGTGAAAGGAAAGAAAGCTGTAGACAGCTGTACCTGCTACAGAACGTGAGCTTGGAGTCCAGGCCAGCAATGTGGGCACAGTGGTGTTCACAGAGGGGCACCTCAAGCTACTAACTGCACAAGGTGACTCATTGGACATATGGGGACAGTTATTCCCAGAGTCGCCCCCTTTCTTCCCAGCCCCACCCAAAACTGTCCTCCCTCTCAGAGGATCTCCCCACTGGTCTGTCACAAAACAGGGAATGTTGATATTATTGATTTCTTTAGTTTGAAAGACTAAGGATCTGCTAAAATGCAATCATGCCCTGGGAAGAGATGTGCAAGGTTTTATCAGATGTGTCTTGTAGAAATTGCTGGCTTGCCTCGAGGCAGAATTATCTGCTCTGGGGCTCTTCAGATATGGATTTCAGTACAATATAGTATAGGATTCTTCACCTTGGGGATGTGTAATTCAACTTAGCGTTCATCATGAAGGTCCTGGGGCATGAACCTTTCTTCCAAGAAAGGAAAGCCAATGTTTGGAGAGAGACAGAGACGGAATGGTGATGGTGAGAGAGTGTATCAGTTGGCCAGGGTTGTCTTGTCTAAGTACCACACACTGGGTGACTTAGACAACAGAAATCCATTGTCCTGAGGCTCTTAATCCAGACTGAGGTGTCAGCAGGGCCCCGCTCTTTCTGAAGGCTCTCGAAAAGAATCTGCTCCAAACCTTTCTCCTGATTTCTGGAAGCCCCTAGGCTGTGGCAGCGTAATTCCAATCTTCACATAGTTCTTCCTGTAACTGTGATTTCCCCTTCTTTAAGGGTATCTGTCATATTGGATTACAGCCCACCCTACTCCAGTGTAACCTCATCTTAACTAACTACATCTGCAGCAGCCTACCTCCAAAAAAAAAAGGCCACATTTTGGGTCAAGACTTCAACAGACAAATTTGGGGGGATACAATTCAACTCATAACACTCATAACAGACAAACAACAGTTGTCAAGAAGGAAGCCATAGGGCCTTTCTGGTATCACAGAGGGTTGAGCACCATGCTGTGAAGCATCTGTGGCACAGCAGCGTGAGTTCAATACCCAGCCAGGAATGGACCCACATGGCGCAGCAGACCTTTCCTGCCTTGCCTGCTGCTCCCCTCAGCAGTGTATTTCAGTGGATCTGCCTGTTCTGCTCCCCACTCTGTCTCTGATGGATCCTGTCACCTCCCGCAAGTCTGGCCTGTACCCCAGCTCTTGTATGCATAAATAAATAAACCTTTAAAAAAAGAAAAGTAAAAGAAGGGACCCATAGGTGTCCTGTTAACAGGAGAATCAAGGACCCAGGTCTTGTTCAGGAAGGACTCCTTGGGCCTGAATTGAGCTGGGCCCTTCGTCTGGGGCTGGACCTGACCCACCAGTGACCACTCATTCCCAAACAATTATTTACTTTATAATTGCAATTCTACCAAAAATGGAATGGCACCCATTTTTCTCTTTCTAAAATCAAAGGACTGTGAGAAAGAATATCCTGAAATATTCAGAAAATAGATGGTCAGCTTATATTGCCCTCCAGGGATAAAGAACTAAACCAGAAAGCACGTACACGGAACCAAGACCCACACACAATATGGCACCACAGTCCTGCGCATCAGGGCATTTTGACAGGCACCTGCCAAGATGAGAACTGAGTCAGTAGAGATCTGGGAATTCAGAACAAGCACAAAGAGTAATGAAAACTAAAGCAATCCTCACCCACTACTAGTTATGCAATGTCAACGTTATACACATAAAGGTGGTCCAGATTTCCACTAATGACTCTGAGTTGCTACACCACAATTTCTTTTAATTGCTAAAGTCACGTCAGTACAAAAAGTCCACAGTTGAAATTTCACTTCGCAATTTTCATCTGTTTGATCCTCTGCATGACTTATAATATGACCCTCCCCTCCCTGGTGGACTCCCCTCTACTTTCAGTTCTCTATAAACATAGATAAGATCCTTCCTATAAAAGAAATGTGTTCCTATAAATGCTGGTCATAATAAAGTCCTCTGTTCTTTTGTCTGCCCCAGTTCTGTCAAATTTATATTCACAAAGGAAAGTAGATAAGGAAATTATCCAAGAAAGACACAATTTCTAATTAGAGCACTATAAACAAAACAGGTTTGGTTTTGCAGGTGGAAAGTAATATCTGCAATTCATGCTCTATCTAGTCAACTCCCTGGAGAGATTGTGCTGTTTTCTTCTTCTCATCTATAATATGAAGGCTTGAAGTTTTGCTTTGGGGGTAAGAGTTTTGGGAGGGGGAGAGATGTAGAAGAGTTTTAGGAAGTTGTATCCTCCAAAGACCTATAAAAAGATTAAAATTTGGGAGGGGGTTTGAAGTATCTGCTCCTCGACACAATAAAAGAATTTTATATAAACAAAGGTGATTTTTCATGCAGGCTCACAAAAGCAGGATGCTTCTAGCCAGTTCTAAGACTAGGTAGTGATGGTGACCTTTTATGTCGTATCACAAGCAAATTCTTCCAGGAAACACTAATGAAGGATTTAGTGTCTGCTCCATGGATATGTTCATATGAGCAAGTGTCAACACTTAATCAATCCTATTTTTATTTACATGAAGGCTGAAATCAAATAAGATTTATTCAATTTGGAGTGCAAATACAGCAGGCTTTGCCTTTGAGGAGATCCGCAGTGTCCTTCCCTATGCAGGTGTATAAATTTACCTTCTTACCTCACCTGGCATTAGTGGAATGACACAAACTGTTCTTTTACTGGTCAGATCGCTCTTAGCTGCAAGCAACTGAAAACCCAACCGAACTTGCAAAGAACAAAGAAGTTGCATTGATCTGGGTAAACAGAAAGTCCAGAGAGATGGCTTCAGATGTGTTCTCCCTCAGAGATGGCTCCCTGCTGAACTGAAGTCCTCCAGGTGGGCGTGAAGGAGCCTGAAGGCAGAAGCTTCACCCTTAGTGTTGCTTTCAGGGCCAGTTTGAATTGACAGCTCTTACCAAAGGTTCTCCTCTGTTTAGGCAGAACCACAGAGAGTGTCCTTAAAATAGCAGCTGGTTCGAAACAACCAAGGCAGAGCAACTGTAGAAAGTTTCTGTTACCTTACATAACCCTGGTGCATCATCATATCACTCAAGAATATTTGTTTTCAGCAATGTAGGTTTCCAGTTTTCAAAGAGTGTTCAAGAAAGCACTTGACGTGAAGAAGCAGCACCCGTCAGGACAATCACGAGCCCTCCTAAATCGTGTTGGACTTGAAGTTACCCTTGTACCCCTAGGAAGAGTCTTCCAATCTCTATTCATCCTGAAGAGCACTGAGCCTTTCAGAAGTTCCCAGATCCCGGCCCAGAGGACTGAACACAGCTCTGCTGACAACAATAAACAGTCAGAGTTGTCGCTGATGGCCTCTTCTGTTATGAAAACCATGAGGATCCTGGTTTCCAATTTCACAAATCAAAGATTTCATGTGGCTGGGACCTGAGCCAGAATGGAGATGTCTAGAAAGTGATACAAATCTGCAGCAGTTAACTCTGAAGGGCATGGAGAAAGAGGTAAATGCCCCAAGAAGTCTGGTCTCCCCATCTCCTTGACCTGCTAAGAAAAAAAGAAGGGGAGACAAGGAGTTCTTCTCCTCCCTTTGGCTGGGGGTGGGGTCCGGAGCCTTTGCTGTACAGAAGATTCATCTCCGTCGAAGGCCACCTATGGCCCAGATCCCCCAGTTACACAGAAAGAATTCCGAGGAGCTAGAAAATATCCCTTTGCCAGAAGCACCAGGTTTGTAGTGTGCCCTCATTACAACGTACTCCTGCAGCCAGACTGGCAGTTTCAAAAGAAAACTCCTTTTAATTTTAACTAGTGCCCTGGGCATCAGAAACAGTAGAGAAGGGGAATTCATTTATGAGTTTCTATGGCAGATTATGGGTTTTCTTTGCTCCTTTACACCACTTTTCAGTCTGTCGTTTTGGTAAGGTTAACCCCAGTGTAAAATGTTCCTGTAATTATGCTCGGAAACACTCCCAGCCTGCCGTGTGCCAATAAATGCCTGGAATAACTGTCAGGCTAAATGAATCCCATTTGGACAAAATGATTATTGAAAGTTATTTTAGTTCCCTATTAAGCAGTTGCAGAACAGAGCTGTAATCAAAATGTTTATTTCAATTAGAATTATTATGGTCAATAAAAAGCTCAAGTAGAAAGTAAACTACACTTTATCAAATAAAGTAAAGGCCACAGCTAGTTACACTTCTTGTTTCACGTGGCCTCTATCCTGGAGGCTGACAAGAGGGACAATTATCAGCCTTTTCCATGGTATATTAACAATGTTTATAGCCCAGATTCTATCTAGCTGATCCAGAATCACTTGCCCTGGGTAGACAAAAACCTTAATTTTTTCTTGATGCTTTTACCAAAGCCAGTCAGTGGGCAAAAGCCCCCCTGTTTGCCTAGCTACAGCGGAGGGGAGTCCGCCCCATGCTGAATGGCTGAGAAAAGGTCATGGGGTTATAACACCAAGAGCAGTATTTACTCGCCACCCTGCCTCCCAGGAGTCTGTGCACAAACATTCCTGTTACTATAATAGCAATTTCCTCTCCCGTGGATCCCAAAACGTAGCTGAAAAAAAAAAAAATGTGTTTGCTTATTAGGTCAATATAGTCATCTGCATCAGAAAACAGTATTTTCTCTCTCTTTTTTTTTTAAGGGGTGGATAATAAAAGGGCCTATTTCTATTCACCATTCAATGACCTGCCCTTGAAATGAAACCTAAGGTGCATATAAGCAAATTACCCACCCTGCCCCAAATCATACCAGTTTCAACCTAAAAGTATGGTGTCACTTTTATAAATTCCCATGCCAAGTTATTAAGCCAGAGTCTCTGAGACTGGGACCCAGGCATGGGGCTCTTTGAAGTTCCCAGGCCGATGTGCAATTAGTGCAGCACTCTCCTACACAGGAATGGCTCTCAAGGTGTGGTCCCACAACTGGCAGCACCAGCAGCACCTGGGAATCGTTAGACGTGCAAGTTCTCCGACCCCATTCATAGAGACTTAATCAGAAACTGGTGTGGAGCTGAAGAACCTGCATTTTAACAAACCTCCCAGAGTCCTATGCATGGTCAAGTCTGAGAACCACCATTATAGATCTTCCCTAAAGAGAATAGTAGAGCAAAGTTACTGATCATTAATTTGCCTATTAAGAGAAGGCAGTGCTAACTCCTAAAAACTCAGACACAAGATGAATAAACTAACATTGTTTACTGGTTTTCCGATTCACTGACTGTTAATGTAAAGGAATAAGAGATGCCAAAAGTACCTCTTAATTCCTTCCTCAAAAAGGGAAAATGGTTTCTAAGAACCATTATCATAAAATCCAGGACTCACTGAATAATAATTCTGATTATAGAATCTATAATCAGAATAATAGGCAGAGCCAACTCAAAAGTGAAGCCTGAGTCAGGCAAACATTTGTTTTACTTCTCTCTTCACTGATTGGTTCTTCTGATTCATCTTATTTCTAGCTACCCAAGGCCCCATGATTCCCAGAGTCCCTCAGGACAGACGAATTAATTCATCCTATGATCTAAATGACTGACAATGGGGGCCTCCCTGGTGGTGCAGTGGGTTAAGCCACACACTGTGAAGCAAAACGCAGCCACAGCAGCACGAGTTCAATCCCCGGCCAGGGAGGGGATCCACATGGTGCAACAGACCTCTCCTGCCTTGCCCCTTGCTCCCTTCAGTCGGTGTGCTTCAGTCGGTCTGCCTTTTCTGCTCCCCACTGTGTCTCTGGTGACTCCTCTCACCCCATGCACCTCTGGCCTGTTCCCCAGCTCTTGTATGCATAAATAAATAAATCTTTTTAATAAATAAATAAATGACAATAACATTGTGTATTTTTCCCCTCCTTTAGGTTATCTGGATGTTAAAGTTCCAAGGCTATCTATGCTAAGCTTGGAGATTCACATAGCACTGACTGTATATCAGTTCATTTTGTAAATCTTTGTATTAAATCACATGTATTAAATCATTCCACACTCAAAAAGATACTATGAAATATACCACTTCTCCAGTGAGGAAACTGAGGCACTGAGAGACGAAGTAATCCTCCCAAGGTTGTGGTTTTGACCCAGGCAGTCTCCCTCTGAAGTGTGTGCTCTTAACTACTATGCTAAGCATCCTTTCAGGAAGAGAGGATTTTCTAGCACTCTTAGATTGGGAGGATTTGGGGTGAAGGAACTCGCAGAGAACTATTGAGTCCAACCCATGTAAATAATTGCCAATTCCAGCCTCAAATCAAGTCAGTTTACTCATGTACTTTTTCCACCTCAGCATATTAGTACCTCTTGGAAAATGTATAGTGTCAAACTTTCTCTTTCCAAAGGGACATAAAAATTTAATTGCAGAAAACAAAAATAACTCAGCATTGATGACACCTTCTTTTCTGTATAATTTTTTGTTGTTCTAGACTTCAGTACTTTCTTATCTGGGTGGGTTGCTCTCCAATCAGCGATATAGCTGTTGTCCTATGACTTTGCTATTGCCTGGGAATTCTCCTGGCCCTCTCCCTTGCATGTTTTTCTAGATCCTTTATCTTCCTCCTTCTTAATCTTACATCTTCTTCTTCTTTGAGTATGAAGCCTATCAGTGTCTTGGTAAAGGAAATCTCTTATTTGTTGAAGAATTAAATAATGTATTAATAGTATTTCAGTTAGTAGCTTTTAATTTTTTATATAATTTTTCTCATAATACTCTCCTTATTCGTCCTACAAAAGCATCTTAAGCACCCACTAGGGAAGTGGGTAAAGTATTGTGGCTTAAAAATACAAACTCCCCAAAATAAAAAGACAAGGACAAATTGGGGACACTTGGTGGGGAGGGGGGAGGAGGAGGGTTGAAGGAAGATGGGAGCACGGGGGACTGAGGTGATGGTGCACTGGTGATGGTGATGGGGAATACATGGGGATTACAATTGATGTCAAATATAAATAAATAAATAATAAAAGCAAAAAATAAAACTTATATTCTAAAAAATAATAATAAAAATAAAAACTCCAAAAGCAGACAACATGATTTCAAATCCTGGTCTGTCCACTTAGAGCTCTGTGACCTTGGACAAATTACTTAACCTTTCCTGCCTAGTTTACCCATTTTTAAAATGGAAATAATAGTAACGTGTCCTAGGATTGTTTTAAGAATTAGATATAATACACAGGCAACTCTTGGCAGATACAAACCCCTTCACAACTGTTTTTACTGTTAACTAAGGGACCATAATTGTCCCTACTGATTATCTAGGTGGGTTCCCAATGAACCACAAGGGCCCTTATAAAAAGGTGGCAAAAGAGTCCAAAGAGGAAGGAGGATCGTGAAAACAGAAGCAAGTGGTCGGAGTGATCTGTGGGCAGGGTCACGCCAAAGAAGGCAGGTGGCCTGCAGAAGCTAGGATGGCACCGGTCCTGCTGACCCTTTGAGCTCAGCCCCTGGACTCAGAGCGGCGCCTGCCATCCCTGGCCAGGGTGGCATCGTGCCTCACTCGGATCGCTACAAAGCTTTCTTGTCTTTCTAACGTCTCCCATGCTTGTATTGTCCCAAGTATTTGACTAATCCAGACAAAGTTCCTGGTCTAATCCTTTTAGAAGAATTTGCTTTTCTTATATATATATAAAAAATATGATACGAATAAAGTGCTTCCAAGACAACTCTTCCAACGTAGGAGCACCCCCGAAAGGAGCAGAGCATGTCAGTTTCTCAGAGAACTTTCGAACAGAGCTGCCTTGGACTGAGTAGAGGAGGGTTCAGAACAAGGCTTGGATTTATTTTCATCCTCCTACATGTTTTTCCATATCAGTCTTTGTGGGAGTCTTTTTCTACATGAAATAAAGTTTTGAATTTGATGATGGCATCACTTTCTGGCTAATGGCAAGTCTGTTAAAAATAACATACACGTTTCATTTTCATCCCATGTGTAAAGACCATGGAACACAGCAGTTCAGTGTTAACCCACAGAGTTACAGACTAAGTGTTGCACAGCCAAATGACTTGGCAAAAGTCTTCTGGAGTTGATTGGGGAAAGGTTGTCATGGCAGCTCTGTGCAATCTTCAATTTTCATCCCTTGACACTTTAATTAAGATAATTTAACAGCCTGTTAAGCATAATATGCAGAATTTGCCACTAGAAGTCCATGAGTAAAGAGTCTTGGGAAACAAGGAGAGTCGTATGGGGATGGAGATCCAGGCAGCAGAGCTGGGGGTAGCTGTGCTATTATCCAGTCCCATTACTGTGACTTTCCCAAGGTCACACAGTTAATTAAGAACTACCTGGATCCCACGCTGCATGAAAAGCTGTGGAAAGTTAAATAGGACTCTCCAGAAATAACAAATTGTTAGTATTAGGAAAGTTCAATGTCTGGGCTTCTCAGAAATTCATACTCAGCTGGAGAAAAGCCTTGGAGTAGAGGATGGGTTGAAGCAATTACCAGCGACACAAAATCATCTGGTTTCCCAGAGGGTGGAAACCAGAGTTCTAGACCCAGCCAAGCTACCAGTCAATTGCAGAGATCCCCAAATGCAACCTGGGAAGTCTCTTCTCCTCTTGTCTCCCAGGGACACTGAATGGCTTGGAGACAAGTTGGCTCCTCCATGTTAGGCAGTTAAGGAAATTGCCTCATCCCCCAGCTTATGCCATCAGAAATAAAACCTTGCTATGAATCATTTTTTTAAGATTTATTTTATTTATGCATACAAGCACTGGGTACAGGCCAGAGGTGTGGGGGGTGGGGAGGGTGAAAGGATTCTCCACAGACAGAGCAGGGAATAGAACAGGCAGACCAACCGAAGCACACTGCTGAGGGGAGCAGCGGGCACAGCAGGAGAGGTCTGCTGTGCCATGTGGGTCCCCTCCCTGGCTGGCAGCAGGGATGGAACTCGTGCTGCAGTGGCTGCGGTCTGCTTCATAGTGCATTGCTTAACCCACTGCGACACCAGGGAGGCCCTGCCATGAATCATTTTAATCAAAGGCACTGTTAGCTCTGACATTCAAAGGTTTGGTTCCTTGATAAGACTTTTTCCAAGACCCTAAAGAACTGTTTTTTTTTAATTGAGATAGTATTGGTTTACAACACTGTATATAATTTTGAGGTATAAGATTACATTCTTCAGGTATATATTACCACACCACAGGTTATTTTTAATTCTGCCTTTTGAAAATAAGGTAGAATTATCTCATAGATAATATGCATTTCATCCTAAAAGCGAATGGCATTTACCCTATTCTCCAGAAATTACACCCATAGTATAGTATATAGTATAGTTATAGCATTTATCTGGATTCATTTCAGTTACTTCCAGAATGACTGACTAGTGCACATGCATATAAAATCATGAAACATAATGGATTTCAAATCCACATGCACAATACTGAGCACTTCATAAAGCAAACTCAGATTCTAAGTCTCACTGACCCCCTCCTTTCATATTTAGGAGTCAAAAAAAAAGAGAGAAAGAGGACAGTTTTCATGTGAATGGTGGCTAAGTTAGGTAAAGACAAAAGGAGTGAGGCAAGCAAGGGAGGCTGGCAGAGTGGGGCATTCTGGGGAAACAAGGGTCATGAGTTCTGGCTTATTTTAGGGGCATATAAGCCACTGTTCAAAAAACTTCGTGATTATATCATGATATTAAAAATAAAATTCAGGGACCTCCCTGGTGGTGCAAGGGGTTGAGGACCGCACTGTGGGGCTTCCACAGCCACTGCAGCACAAGTTTGATCCCCGGCCAGGGAGGGGACCCACATGGCGCAGCAGACCTCTCTTGTGTCACCCTCAGCAGTGTGTTTCAGTTCATCTGCCTGTTCTGCTCCCCACTGTGTCCCTGGTGAATCCTCTCAGCCCCCGCACCTCTGGCCTGTACCCCAGCTCTTGTATGCATAAATAAATAAAATCTTTTTTTAAAAAAAGTTAGTTTAAAATAAAATAAAATTCAGGCAAGGAATAAATGCATGTGTGAGCAAAGGTATGGAACTGTAAAAGGACTGACGCATCTTTGGGAAGTTCAGTTAGATGAGGCCAATGGTTGGAGGTGGGTGGGGGGACGGAACAATGAGAATGTAATGGGAAGAAGGGTAAAGTAAGTTTGGATCAGATCTTGAGAGTTCTCTTTTCTGAACCTTTCCCTGACTACACAGGCACAGAAACACAACTTCCTGTGTAACTTCCAGCCTGTATTATTCGAACCTTAAAGTCGAAAGGAACAAAAGAAGTCACTATACTTAACCATGTGACAGACTCCATACAATTATCAAGACTGAATTCTCTTTATGTCTCTCTGTGTCTATAGTTCAACTACTTTAAGCACATAACCATCAACTGCAAGAGAGGAACTTTCCTTAGTTATAACTACAATAGGGACAATTACAGTCCCTTAATTAACAGTAAAAACAGTTGTTAGGGGATTTGTATCTGCCAAGAGTTGCCTGTGTATTATATCTAATTCTTAAAACAATCCTAGGACACGTTACTATTATTTCCATTTTAAAAATGGGTAAACTAGGCAGGAAAGGTTAAGTAATTTGTCCAAGGTCACAGAGCTCTAAGTGGACAGACCAGGATTTGAAATCATGTTGTCTGCTTTTGGAGTTTGTATTTTCAAACCACAATACTTCACCCACTGCCCTAAGTGGGTACTTAAGATGTTTTAGTAGGATGAATGAGAAGAGCGTTGTGAGAAAAATTTACAACCAAAAACAATCAAATAAACAAAAAATGAAAGAAAAAAAACTCAACAAGACCAAAATGTCAAAGATAAACCAAAGGGACCATGGGGTGGGGGGAAGGAGGGGAGGGTAAAGATGGGGATGAGGGCAGAAAGAGCACAAGGGATGAGGTAATGGTGCACGGGTGAAATGGTGGTGGGAACGCACTGGGGACTACAAATGATGTCAAATACAATTAAATAAATCTAAAAAAAGAGAATGAAAACGTTTATCAAGTTAGAAATAAAAAGACTGTAAATGTTTAAAAAAATTAAAAGTTACTAACTGAAATACTATGAATACATTATTTAATTCTTCAACAACTAAGAGATGTCTTTTACCAAGCTACTTATGGGCTCCACAGGCAAAGAAACATAAAGACCCTACCAGTATTTCTCATCAGAGATCTATGAAGAAACTCTGTTTTGTAAGTTTAATGTATCAACTGTTTCTAGGTCACTGAGCTGTAGTCTCTAATACATATGAAAACTCTCTGGATGTTGAAGTTTTCCTCTTCCAGAGACTTAGATAATCTAATATTATGTTACATATTAGAAGCATCTCAGTTACATAAACAAGAAATTAATCCCTTCTGAGATCAAGAGAGGAAGAACTTGGAAGGGCTTCAGAGATGACAGTTAACGGTAACGAAGCATCAGTCAACCCCTTAATTCAGGGAACACCCTGTGTGGGACCTTCATCTCTGGCTAGCACCCAGAAACCACTAGGAGCCAGGAAACTCTGAGGGAGAGGAATTAGAACCCTGCAATGATGGGTTAGGGAAGCCTCTTAAACTGAATGGTTGCCCACTGCTATTTCACAAATGCAGGCACTTGGGAATTCGAACTCTTACTAGTTATCCTTGGCTGAGAACCAGGATGAACAAAAAGTGAAGGTGCTAACAGTTCTGTTTTTAGGCAAGCGCAAAATGTTCTCCTGTGCAAAGAATCAAAAGAATGCAAGTAATGTGGCATCCTGCATCATTTAGACCTGTAAGGAGAGGTGGAGGCATCTTCTAAAGAAGGAAAAGCCCAAGTCCTCACAACATTCTGACAAGACGAGATGCTTGCCCATGCAATCCCCTTTCTGCAAAGCAGCTGTACAGGAAGAGCACCATCTTTCCCCATGTTTCTCATGTGTTCTGACAAACGCTTATGGAATAGTTTAAACTCAGTAAGGCTTTCAAGAATTGGTCAAATAAACCTTGGACAGAAATATCAGTCTTCAATAAACTATTATGTTCAATGTCTCAGTTCCAGGCCAATGTTTAGATTGGAAGGAGAGCAGAAGAACAGAGCAAACGCTCCGTTTGTACTTATACATACTCGCTTTGGATCACCGCGCCATAACCACTACTACAGGTCACCACCTGCACAGACTGCAACCCAAGTGCACGGAAGGTGCAACTTACAAAGCAATGAGACTTTAAAAAACAGTAACACGCATGTCCTAGTTTATCATATGAATGAAAAACAATGCCGTTTTAGATAACCAGGAAAACTCAAAGCATAGAGATTGTAAAGCACACAAGAAGGCGGTTAATATAAAGTTGGAAAGTTCAAATCCTACTTCATCACTAACTAGCTGTGTGATCTTGGAAAATTTACTTGACCTCCCTGATCTTCTACGTCTTCACTGGAAAAACATGGATATTAATACCTTTGATGTCTAAGTCCGCTTTGATGTCCCTTAATCTCTCTGATTTTCAGTGCACTCATTTAATAACTGGGTATATAATACCTCATAGAGTTATTAGTGCAATAAATGCAAACATATAAAGAGATCTAGTACAGGCCCATGTACACACTAGGTGCTCAACAGTTACAACTTCTTTTCAGTGATGCTGTATACACAATGTAGTTATTTAATGGGAGAAAAGCCAGAATAAAGTATTAAATCTCTGTTCACCCAGAAGCTACCCAGACTCAGTATAAACCCTATTTTAATCAGTTTAAAACATAAAACAAAAATTAAATCCTAGTATAGATTAAATTTGTAATTGGAAACACCACAGATACTAAAAAACACATTCTTGTGTGTTTCACTTACAATGTAAGTTAATAAAATTCCTGTAACTAGTAAGGTATTAGGACATAGAAACTGTTGAAATAAATTATAATCATGAGAGTCTATAAAATGACATTAATATACAAATTTCTCCTTTTATTTCTGCACTGAAGCTATATAAAAGATGTCCCATCAAAAAAAAAAAAAAAAGACCAAGCTTTTGGTTAGAAAACAGAAATGATCAGGAATTCTAGAAAGAAGGAATAAAGCTGTCTTCATTAATTAGTCTAAAAAAATAAATCTCCTTTATGGTTATGAAAAATATGAAAAGATATTTTCAAGTCATCTTCAAAAGCTTTTGACACCATGCTAGTGTGAAATTCCAAGGACTTTTTACAGCCCTTCACATTCTGGCATGTTTTAATTCCAAGTCCAAACTACTGATGCTTCAAAAAGAAGTGAAGAGATATTTATAGCAGCAATGAGAATGGATAAAAGATTGTGGGAAATGTGCTCAAGTGAACTTATTAATCAGTCATGACTTAAATGGTAGTTCTTCAAAGTTCTTTTATTTCATGTATCTAGCTATACATAAATATCATAAAAACTTTTAATCCACACTGATCTGTTTTATTTTATTATATTAAAAGATCTTCACCAGTTTCTCAGTTAACTAAATTCACTTTTAGTTCACTAAGCCTGCATGTTTGGATAATTTGGGAACTAATCCAAATTATGGTGCACAAACAGGAAGAAACAGCCTTTTGATTATTGAGTCTGCCAAAGCCAAACACAAAAATTGACCATTCTGTGCACACAGGATTGAGTAACAACATTACATGCAGGGTTCGCTCAAACTACACGCATACAAAATCCCACCCAGCAGAGATTCTGGCCATCTATGTAGATACATGGTTTTCTCTGGGAAAGGAAGCACCCCCCATCTGGTAACAGCCCCCTCCACCATGTCACACCATACTCCTGCCACTGAGACCTAATGCTAATTGATGGCACACATCACAGTCATTTTTTGTATTTTCCCAAGGAATCGACACATTTGCTGTTATTGTAACAGAGTCTTATTCCAGGAAAAGCTATAAAGAGCGATTGAAATGATGATAATTGACTTAGTCAACCAAGTACTCTGTCACTCTCTTAACGGAAAAAGCTCAAAACAAGCATTTCATGTTTTAGCCAGAGGCATCTGCAAAGCATGTGTTTGACTGAAAGCTGGTCATTTGAAGAAATACACGAGCAATTTAAGAGTATAATTTATAGCATGTTTCTCACTACACATGGATCTACTCTATTGTTTTTCTACCCTATTACTAAGTTTATATCCCTAAGATGCCAGAGACAGTTTTAAGAGGCTATTAACACCAAAAGCTGCCAAAAGAGTTTTTTGAATTTCATTATCATTTCATTACTAAAATTTGATTATTATATTTCATTTGAATTTCATTATCAACTATTTCAATATTTTTCAAGTCCTAGGGTCTACTGGTGATTTTCATATATAAACTTTTAAGTCTTAATGTGAAATATATCAGTAAACTTTTCGATTTGCTTCCTTTTGTCCCCCTCCCCTCTTGCTTTATTATGTGCCCCCTCTTTCCCTTCGTTGTCTCACAGCTGTCTTCTCATTCTGCCTTGATTAATTTTTTCTTGGGTGCCTATATGTCTGGTTTGGGAAATGATGCACACTCACAAGGAGCTGTTGGTTTCCTGCAGTAATGGATTTAAATGAAACAAAGTAAAAAACTACATAGCTGGATAAACACATGATGCCAATAACTAGAAAAGCTGGAACAAGACACTATGGAAACCAGTTGTACTCCTAAATCTTGAAAAAATCATTTACCTAAAGAATAACCATGGTCTGCTCCAGTTGGGACCATGGCTACGACTGAGGCAAAGTCAAGCCATTCTATTTCTACATGTTCTTCCTATACTTTCTTGTATATTTGGAGTGTACATTTTCTCTTTAGCATATCAGCCAGGTAGAGACTTTACAAGGAGAAAGATGGATTCACTTTGGAAGATTATAGCACTGAGGACTGTTCAGCTTTTATTAATCTGGTGCCTGGGGAAAAGCTATTTCTCAACATCTAATAAAAGCTTTTACCACTGACTTAAGAAAAATTAAAATAACCATAGCTATGGAATATCAAAAAATTTGGTTGAAAAGACACAGTTCTAGTCACCATTAACTCTTAGTTATTCTTTTTTTTTTAGTTCTTAATTTATGAATTCTTAAGTTCTTATGAGTTTTCAGTGTGCTGTCCTATCTATAGTTATAAGAATTATCTCAACAAAGGTATATAGAAATAATTTTCAATATGGTAAATTTCAATTGCCTTTTGGCTGAAAACTGTCAATCAAATTTTCCACCCTGAAGACTACAAAAAATACAAACATTCTCAAACTTTGGAGAGTCCTATCACCAATGTCTCCAACATAATAGAACATCTAAAAATCATTCAGGGAAAATATACTGAGTTGATTTTCAAATTTTTCTACAATGTTTTACATTCGTAATTTCTAATGCAAAGTTTCTAGTTTAGAATATTAATTCATCTGTGCATGAAACCATTTAGCATGGCAGATATGCAGGACTATCATTCAAGGGTACATTTTAAACTTGGTTCTGTCCTCGATCCCATGACACAATGGTGCGCTCTGCAGAAACCTGGTGTTTGAAAACCTCCTTCAACTCCTTCCCGATTTTCCCATGTTGTTGTGCTTACAATGTCAGTTCTTCCAGGGAATATTATGTAAGGGAAAACAGTGAAGAGTTTTCCAAATAAACATACTCACTCATAAAGTGCAGTAAAAGAAGATGTTGTCCACAATGTTTTTACTTTTTAATTATGTTTAATGGGGTCACTCCTGATTATAAAATAATTATAGGTTCCTGGTGGGAAATATGTGTTTTTTCTTTGACCTCGTCCAGTTTTTAAAATATTCCTAGGTGCACTTCTTTTACTCTGCCTGTCACACACAGGTTTAGAATCCCAAAGTCCCTGAGGTCATGCAAAATGTTGATTGACATAAATATGAATCTTCTTTTTTCCTCATCTTTACACTTTTTTGGAAGAGCAGATGCTAGCAGAAACAGATATCTTAAATCATTCTAGTAGCGTATGCAATAAATGCTAGGTCAAAAAAAGAAAGAAAAAAAAAATTCCATGTGCTTTAGCAATAGTGCCATAACCATTGCTCGTGCAAAGTCCCAACAACTCATGGCTGTCAGCAGTGGCTAGAAAGTGGGCCAGTGACCTTCATGGGAAGATGGGCTTGCATATGAGGTTGCTATTGTTCCTCTTCCGCTTTAGCTAATACCAGCATGAAGGAACCTGGGAACAAGAGAAGGAAAAGCTACTACACTGTTATATTACCTGATATCCTAACTGTCAAAGGATAACGCTTTCATCTTAAAACAAAATCTAACATCTTTCTGACAATTTAAGCATAAAATGAACTCCCCTCATAAACCAAGTTCCCTTCTTTGACATGTCTATTATCACTAATTTTCAATAATGTACAGTAGATCTTGCTTAGCAATAATAAAACTACCCATGTTACAAGTTTCATTTTATATAACCCTCCATATGGTGGATTCATAATAAATTTCTACTGGGAATACAATCATAAACCACTATTTTCTGCTATAAAAAGCCATTAAAGCGCAGACATGCACAAACAAGGTAATCTGCAATAAATTTGGAAATGTTAAAATACTACAAATGTAAATGTATTCAGCCCCATTGCTATGCATGTAATTTCCATAGCTTTATTAGAAATCTTGCCTTTGCAGTGGTCTGGCGATAGGTTATAAATATAGTAGGAGTGAGTCAGCATGCAAATCCCTTCTGTGAAAAAACAATTTGAAAGGTTTTATAGCCCAAAGCTGTTTATTATTTGTAAGAATAGTAATGCAAGTTTATGTTTGGAACCTGCTGAGAGAAGAACTCTCAAAACATTCTGTTTATAAAACAGCAAGGGAAAAAAAATCTTAGCAAATTAAAAAAAGAAAAAAGGAAACTTTGATTTAAGTCAGGTCATGGAAATAGTATTTCCCTGGTAGTATTTCCCTGAAAATAAAGTATTTAACTGATGGACTTTTCTCTGGACATACTGGGGTCATACAAGAGAGAGATGATTAATATATGCCACTAAGAAAAGGAGAGAAGTATTAGCTTGGCAGATTTGAATCCTGCAGTTGAATAAGTAAATATTTCTGAAGATAAAAGGCGGTAAGACTTCAAAGGTGAAGAATGAGAGGAGGACCAAGACAGCACTGTAAGGGCAACTACAGTAGGGGATAGCAAGAAGTAGGTGTTGGCAAAGCAGGAGGCCACCGACCTACAAAGAACCTGAGGCTAGAACAAGGTTCTGAAGGAGAGAGTTGCAAGAAGAAAGATCTCGAATATCAAAGAAAATTCAGGAAGGATGAGGATCAAGAACAGATGATAGGATTTGGGAATCAAAAGCTCATTGTAACCTTCAGAAGACTAAGCCAGCGAAGCAGAAGCAGAAGTGAGCCAGCCTAAAAGTAAGGTGTGGGAAGATGGTGATGGTGTTGAAATTACACATAGATGACTTTTTTTTTCATTAGATTTATTTAATTATATTTGATGTCATTTGTAGTCCCCAGGGAGTTCCCACCACCATCTCACCCGTGCACCATCACCTCAGTCCCTTGTGCTCTTTCTGCCCTCCTTCCCGCCTTTGCCCCCTTCCCTTCACCCTCCCCCCCTTGTTCCCTTTGGTCTGTCTTTAACCTTTCGATCTTGTTGAGTTTGTTTGTTTGTTTTTGGTTGACTTTTTAAAAGGGGAAAGTGAGCTATACATTATCTTGACTACAGGTGAGTCTGAGGAAGAATCTCTTGAGATAGAAGCTGGGAGGTTTATAGCCAGTGAACAGGTAGAACCAAAGCTATTCTAATGGGCGTGGGGGGGCTGGGGGTGATGTTGGGGGGCATAGTGAGGAAGCCAACTCAAGGACATGGGTGGAGGGAGTGCTTTAGACAGGAAATAAGGTGTTTACTTAGGCAGAAAGAAAGAGAAAGAGAAAATCCACAGGGAGTAGAAGGAAAAATGTCCCAGAGATCTTCAGTGGCTTCAGAAAATCAAGAAGCCAACTCAGTTTCTGACTTTAAGTGTATGAGCTCATTTAAAATACATGTTATAGGGCCTCCCCGGTGGCACAAGAGGTTAAGGCGCAGCACTAAGAAGCTATCCACAGCCACTGCAGCATGAATTCAATACCCCAGCCAGGGAGGTGACCCACATGGCACAGTAGACCTCTTCTGCCTCTCCTGCTGCACCCCTCAGCAGTGTATTTCAGTGGATCTGGCTGTTCTGCTCCCCACCCTGTCTCCGGTGACTTCTCCCACTCCCCCCTCCTCTGGCCTGTACCCCAGTTCTTGTATGCATAATTAATAAATCTTTAAAAAAACATAAAATACAATACATATCATTGTTTCTTTATGCATATACAGAGATCTTTGTGTATACAGAGGAGCCAGAAGCTACAATAGTTCTCAAATGCCTAAACACATGTTCATGCACTCTACTCTGGCACATACATGCACATGAATACACACACACAGAGCAGATATGCCAGTCTATTCCAACACTAGGTACCATTATTTTTTACATATTAATATAAAAATAATAATGTTTATTACATAGCTTGAATTACAGACCTCTGATCTTTGCCCAGTTTCTCCTGTCTGTCCAGAGACTTTCTATGAGACACCTGACCATCTTAAAGGCCAGTGTAGCTGAGCACCCACCACACTGTCCAGAACACATGAAAGGTGTGAGAAGGAGCACAGGTCTGCAAAACCAGGGCACAGCAGCACACGGACAAGAGGGACTCCTCTTACTAAAGTGAATTTGGAATTGCTGACTTTTTGAAAATTAAAAAGACAAGTTGGGTCTCCCTGGTGGCACAGCGGATTGAGCGCCAGACTGTGAAGTGTCCACAGCACAGCAGTGTGAGTTGGATCCCCAGCCAGGGAGGCGACCCACAAGGTGCAGCAGACCTCTCCTGCCTCACCCGCTGCTCCCCTCAGCAGTGTGTTTCAGTCCATCTACCTGTTCTGCTCCCCACTCTGTCTCTGGTGAATCTTCTCACCTCCTGCAACTCTTGCCTGTGCCCCAGCTCTTGTGTGTATAAAAGAAATAAAATATTTTTTAAAAAATAATAAATAAATAAATAAAAAGACAATGTTAAAAATATGAGGCAAGGAACAGTTTATTTCCCTAAATGAAAGCTCTGCCACCCATTCTTGTCTGATTATGTGAAGAGAGGAATCTATGTGAATATAGCCAGATACTATTATGGAGATACTATTTCAGAACTCTGGCCGAAAGAAATGAGTGAGTCATTCTTTTATATTAAAAGGAAATTGGAGAAAATGGTAAGGAAATATATGAGCATACCAAAGGCTCTTTTAAAGGGAAGAAAAAATTTAATAAGGAGGAAATAAAGTAGTGACATAGATGGACATAGAAAATTATTTAGGGGAGGAAAAATCAAAAGTGAGAGCAAAGAGGTAACCAGAACTCACAGAACTATTTCCAGAGAGAAAAACGAATGAAAAATGTCAAGTATAAAATTATTCTTATTTGACATTTTTACACAGCAGCGACTTATAAAAACATCAGACACTGACATAATCCTTCCTTTAGCATTTTAACACATCATTATATTGTTAGCAATGTCAAATGGGTATAGCCATTCATGTGACTTTTTAATAGATTGCTTTTATCATAAAAATGTCATTTTTAGGATAATCTGCATTCTCACATTTTTATGTTCCGCTATGGTCTTAAAATGTCAAGTATAGGAGATATCCATGCCTACAATTCTTGGAGTCTGACTACAGATCTTGAGAATATCCATGTGAAATGAGTCTTCATCTGCTCTGGTGCTGTACTAATTTTTTTTTTACAATTTTTCTCCTTTTAAAATTAATTACTGAGTAACATGCACTAGGTAAAGATGAAATTGTGGGCTAAAGCCATAATAGGCAGGAAACTCCTAGGGAAGGCTGCCTTTGCCTGCGTGAAAAGCATTTTATAACATGTTCAATCACCCAGGGTCACATTCCCATAGGCATGATTATAGATGGGATGTTTGACTTGCCTGCTCAGTTAGCAATGATGATAACAATGTATCATTTCACTTCCAAAGGCTAACATGTGCCACATGTCGAACCAGATTTCTTTGGTGATCCCTCTTAAAAATGAGGAAACAAAAGCAATTAAATAATGTATCAAAGATCAAGCAAGTCAGCTACCTAGGGGGAATTAGAACTCAACTGAGTCAATAGTCCAGGGCACAGATTGGCAGCCTTTTTCTGGGAAGGGCTAAACAGTCAATATTTTAGTTTTTGCAGACCATGTGACCTCTGTCAGAACTACTCAACTCAGATGCTGCGGTGCATAAACCAACAGAGACAGCACATAAACAAATGGGTGTGGCATGTACCGATAAAACATTATTTACAAAAGCTGGGCTAGATTTGACTCTCTGGCTGTGGTTTGCAGAACCCTGATCAATTTACACAGTCTGACAAAGATGGCTGCCCCCATCTCAGCAAACATTTTTTTTTTTTTCATGGAGATTGAATAACAATGTAACATTAGTGAGATTTTGCCAGTTGCCAAGTGCCATGCATGCTAGGCACCTGATACAGATTATCTCTTTTTGTCCAAACCAATAAATATAGTTATTATTTTCATTTTAAAGATGTGGAAACTCAACTTCAGAGAAGTGACTGCAATCACAATGGTTACTCAGTTTCAAGGAGTCGATTTGAATGCAGGCATTAGACCAACGCTTATGATCTTAACTATTGTGTGACATTTAATGTTTATAACATATACTTTTTTTAAAAAATGAAGCCAAATAATTGGGATTTTCCTCGGGAACATTCCTAGTAGGGAGACATCCTGAGTTGGCTCGATTCTGATCTAATTCTGAGTGTACTACCACCTTGGAGAGGGACAACTTCCAGCAAATGAATTCATTAAAGGATCTCAGCTGCCATTAGAAAAAGACCTTGACTAACACGGCAAGAAGAAACATGGTAGATGGGTTTAAATCACAGGCAAAACTGAAAAAGACTCTTCCCTCTTATAGCCAGGTATAGAAGGGCTACAGACTATATAGTTCAGCTCTCTCCTTCTGCCATTGCATAACTCCACCTAGAGTAACTGAAAACAAACTTTCAACACAAATAGAAACTGAGATGTGAGGCTTCTAGCATCTGCTGTTTGTGTGGCATATTCCCAACTCCCAGCATCCTCCAAAGTAGCAAGTATTATTTTAGCCTCATCTGACAGATGAGGTAAGAGAGATTCTTAAGGTGTGGTGATTTTTTAAGGCTATTAAAAAAAAACTTTTTTCCTTAGTCTTCTTAGTCAACCTCAGGGCCTCTTCTTGATCAAGCTATCCCCTAATCTTCCCAAGTGACCCACAGTACCATAGTGTGAAAAAGCAAGTCACATCAAAGGATTGAATGGTATACATAAACATGGGGGTTTTTATTGTTGTTGTTGCCCAGGAGATAATGGGTGGCCCAGTCTTAAATGAGCCCCTTCATTATGGTGAATTTCAGGCAGACTGTTCATAGTAGTAAATATAGGGGAAGATAATCTTTAGTAAAATTCAGCCCCAGAGGTGCAAAATTTCAAGACTTGCTCCCAGCCTTTTCCACCCAAAATTATGTCCTCAGGGTGACTTTACTGCTTGTGGTCACAGCATGTCCAAGCCAATTCTCGATTTGGGGGTCACAGGAGAAGGAGGGGAGCATCTAGGCTCAGTTTCTCCTGCATCCTTTCCCATCATTGCAGTACCATTACTCCACCCACCTGCTCCAGCAAGTCCCCCAGCAAACATACAGCAAGGAATGCGAAACATCCAAGTGATGCCACAATTTTGTCACCTAGTTTTGATTATCCTTTCAAACACTGAGTCTAAACAAAGCTGTTGGATTCTGGGTATGAATTACCGAGGACAAAAACTGTTCCGATTTATGTGATAAACTTAAAACTCATTATCATTTTTCCTTAAAGCAGATGTGGGAGCTGTTTACAAACACACACACACGTGTGTGTGTGTGCAGTCATTACTTATCCTAGTTTCCCTGTTGAAAAAGAAAATGTCTAATTTCCATGTAGAGCCCACAAATTATAGCCATACCAGACAAGGAAGCAGATGAAGATTGTGATTGATATTCCAAAATTTCCGTCCTGATTTCCCCATCCTCAGAATTAGCCACTCTATAAATCAAACCGACATAAGAACATCTGATGTAGAAACCAATAGGTCACATCTGTGAAAAGCATCAGAAACAAAGAACTGGATTCTTCTGTTTTCTCTGAAAAAAATACCCAACACTCCCTCCACTCTCCGCACCACTATTTCCGCCACGATGCCTTAAAATATCCTGTGTCTTCTAAGAAAATACAATTTTCCATATGTGTATTGGTATAAACAATGGCCTTATTTTTTTTTCTTCCCAGTTCATTGCATAGAAGACTAGGACTTGGAATTATTTTCCAAAGTAAACCTGAACAAAACCTTGGTTGTCCCTAGGTAAACAGAAGCTATTTCTACATCACAGGAAGAGGAAGGGAACATCTAGACTTAGTCTCTCCTGCCTCCTTCCCCATCATTGCACACACAACTATTATTGAAACACCATGTGTATATTATTTACAGTAATGTAAGGATGGAAACCTCTCATACTGAAAAAGCATTTATGATTCTAATGATCTGGGTGGGCGTATCTCAGAGTTGAAGGCACAGACTGAACTTAGGAGCTGTAAGAATTGCCTCCTCTCTTACCCACATCATCTATGGTGAATCACTTAGTGACTCTAGGTCTTAGGTCTTCTCTCTCTAAGAAGAGATGACAAGTGCTCATGAGGTTTCTCCCGTATGAGGCAATACTGGTAAGCCACCATTCCTGGAACACGTGTTTTGAGATCTTTTCCAGTCATAGTGAAGGATTTACAGTATCTTATAATTGTAAATTATAGTCAAAAGAACCTCCAAGACCATTTCAGCCAAATTCCTAATTTACAGATATGGAATGAGTGGCAAAGAGGGTAACTTCTTCAAGGTCATATGCCTTGACCTTCATTTTCTGATGCCCAGCCCCATTCTTCTTCTCTTGTTGTTCCATTTTCAGCTGAGTTATCTTTATGTCCACAGGTCTCTTTGATGACGCAGACATATACTCGGAGAGCGGCTAGAGAGGACAGGCACTGGTTCTGGTATGAAGGCATGTTTTAGTCTTCCTGAAGCTAACCAGTCCCTGCAGGATTGATCCATGAACTACATATAAGTGTCTTCTGGCCAGGTCTCCCCAGTCAACCTGGCAATCCAAAGACTGACATGTTGCACCCAGATTGTCCTCCTAATCCACTGGTTCCACTTACTAGCTGACTCTTTTAGCTTTTAAGAAAAGAAAAATACTCTAATGAAATAATGTGAAGGGAAAATGACACCATTCTTGAGAAAAAGAAAAAATTTAAGCACTGTGGGGACAGCAACTGGGTTGTGATGCCAAGCTTACCAGGAAATAATAAACAACAACAATAATAAGCAGGATAAGAGTGATATGGCAGGTAACTTCATTTAATGGGCATTTACTATAGCAGGCTGTAATCTTAGTGCTTTGCATGTATAACCTCATTTAATAATGTTTCCAGTGTAAGCAAATTGGTCAGTCTACTTTCTCTTCCTAAGGCTTTGGTTTTTAAACTTGCTACACTGAAATAATAGTTGTGAAAACTATATGAGATAATGGAGACAAAGGCAATGATTAAATTCTAAAGTGCTTTATAAATATTTTTACTTTTCTTACTATTATTATGCAGTTTCCATTCCTTCCAAGGACTTTCAAATATAAAGTCCCCGAGGCACAATGGAATCTTGATTAATTGCAAAGATCTTGTCAAATTTCTCCTGGCATTGGATCCTGCACCCTCAAACACAAAGCAAGAAACCCTAATATCATTTATAGTAAACCAGCCTTATCTGTCACAAAATTTGACAGAAGGTTCTAAAGGAGGTGAACAACATCAACATAAATACTAGAGAGTCAATCTCTCCTTCCCCTTCTCAATAAAGCCAAAATGTATTAAAAATAGTCTGCTGGTGGGCCTCCCAGGTGGTGCAGTAGGTTAAGCAACGTGCTATGAAGCAAACCGCAGCCACTGCTGCAGGAGTTCAAGCCCTGCTGCCCCAGAGAGGGGACAGCAGCAGACACATGGCGCAGCAGACCTCTCCTGCCTCGCCCCACTGCTGCCCTCAGCAGTGTGTTTCAGTCAGTCTGCCTGTTCTGCTCCCTCTATCTGATGAATCCTCTCACCTCCTGCGACTCTGGCCTATACCCCAGCTCTTGTATGCATAAATAAATAAATCTTTACAAAATAAAAAAATAAATAAAATAGTCTGCTGGATTCTGACCACTACCTCCACGCTCACATTCCCTCCTCCCCACACATACACCCTAGAGAGTTCCAGCGCAGAAGGGATTGCCAGCTCAAGTTAAGCTTTGCTCCTTGGAAACTTCCCCAGATATTGGAGACCCCTGGAAACCTGTTCCCTCCCACAGGCCCCCTTAGGCATAGAAGGGCATCTCAAAGTGGCTTCCCACCCCTATACCTCTCACTGGCTTGCTTGACTCAGAAATGGTTGTTCTGATAGGAGTATATGATTTGTTTTTTGAAATGTTTTTCCAGGATTTCCATTCCATTAGTTGGGTTTTAAATGCTTGCTGGAACCAAAAGACAAAGTCAATTCAAAGGCATGGGGGGGTGGGAGGAGGGATCGGGATGAGGGCAGAAAGAGCACAAGGGTGACAGTGCACTGGTGAAATGGTGGTGGGAACTCCATGGGGACCACAATTGATGTTAAATAGGTATAAATAAATTAATTTAATAAAAAAAATAAAGTGATGAATTAACAAGAGTTAAAAAAAATAGTGCCCTAATCCTTTGGGGACTGAACTGAACCTTCAGAATTTCCACTTCTCCCTGGACCTACTTCCCAGAAAGGTGGCAAAGTTCTGCCAAAGATACTGAAGTGCTATCTGGCATTCTCAAAGGGAGCAATGCTTTTCACATCTTCTACACCTCTGCGGCTTGGGAGAGTATAGTTCTCTGACTTAAGTTGTCGTTCATGTAAAATAATTCACTTTAAGACAACAAATTGTATGTTCTACTCTTGCGTTTCCAAGAGACTCTGCCACCACAGCCTTGAAACAATGGGCCTCGTAGACGCTGCTGGAAATCAAGGTGCTGTCTCACTGGCTAGTGAAGAAACGCCCAGCGACCACATCACTAACAGGGAGGAGATCACCTCTAGAGGTTAAAAAAAAAAAAAAGGCACTCTAGTATGAATCCCAGTTTTCTAGTTTATTAACTGTGTGACTTCAGGCAACCTATTTAACCTCTCTCTGCCTGAGTTTTCTCACCTGTCATACAAATAGTGATACATCCTACTTTGTAACATGCCCATGTTATAAGTAAGAATAAAATAATAAATGTAAAAGTGATTTAGAACATTCAGTCAATGTGGATGTTATTATACTGCTGGGTTAGTATTATTTTCCTGTGGTTGCTGTCATAAATTGCCAAGGACTCGGGGGCTTACAGTGAAATAAATTTATTCTTCCATAGTTCTGGGGGACAGAAGTGTGAAACCAAGTAGTTAACATGGCGGTTCCTCTGGAGGCTCTGAGGGGAGAGCCATTTCATGCCTCCCCCTGGCTTCTACTGGCTGCTGGCAAGTCTTGGGGTGCTTTCTGACCTCTGCCAAGGTCTTGAAGTGAACTTGTCCCTGTGTGTCTTTTCTCCCTTTCTTCTCTTATGAGGACACCTGCCATTGGATTTAGGGCCTATCCTGATCCAATAAGATCTCATCTCAAGATCTCCAACTTACTTAACATCTGCAAGGACCTTTTTTCCAAGTAAAGTCCTAGCCACAGGGTCCAGGTGGTCACATCCTCTGGGTGGGCCACCAATGAACTCACTGTATGCGCTCTATGACTAAAGACTGTCAGCTCAGCTCATGAAAACCTCAAACCTCTTTCCTGTATGAACAAAATGGGTCACTGTTTTCCCACAATCTTCTTCACTCTTCCTACTTGGAGGACCTTCTGCTCAGATTCTTCAAGGCTATGATAACTCCTGTTTTTCTCCCTGCTCACCGGTCGGCCAAGGGGATATGGTGTAAGGAATGGAAGCAGTGCAGTAGGGTTTCAGGTGGAAGAAACAGACAAGGACCTAACTATCCCTTGTGTCCTTGATTAGGTAACAGATGCGAGAGGTGATGGGCCTTGTCCAGCAGCATGATAAAGAGGTAATGGCTCTCATGCTCGGGCATCTGGCCCAGGCCCTGCCTCTATCCCCTGTCACTTCCCACGGCGTCACTGTAGGGTAAGAGGAAATCATCAGGTTTTTCTGCCCTCCCACCATTAGCATCAATGACAGACCCCTGCGAACCTACACGCAAGCCTGATGACAGGCACCAGAGTAGGGTGTGGGCATGCGCAAATGGGCCCACCTGGGCTGAAGACTGGGCATAAATGGGCAGCATCACGGAGGCTGCAGAAGCAGCAGTGCTAGCAGAGGAGCAGAGACAGGAGAGAACACTGGAGAGCACAGAGAGTGTGAAGATTCACTGAGGGATAGACAGCCTGCCAGCCTCCTAGCCCCCAGGCCCCCTACCTGCCATGTACCTGGTTTGCTCACTGCTAGTTGTACAGAAAGGTCAATAAAACCTTGAAAACATCACCGAGGGCTCCAAGACTCTGCTTTACCAGTCTACCCAGATCTTAAAGAACATGCCCTGTGCCACCACAGTCACCCTGTCACCAGGCCCCACAGACACAGGTCACCCCCAGCGTGCTACAGAGACACATGAGGAATGGCAACAGGTCTCACACCTTACTCTGTGACCCTGGATCACACCAATTTTCATCCATAAAATTAAGATGCAAATAGCCAAAGTCAGCCCTGCTGGGATGCCCATCAACTTTTAATTTGTTTTTCTATATTTCAGGATACAAAGAGAAAGTGTTTGAAATGCTTCCCATCCTACATAAGAGCAATAAGGACTCTTGTACCTGCACTTGAATCTTTGATACAGAGGTTTGCCCCATAAATCAATTGTTTGGTACTCAAATACTCCTTTTGTACTCAAATACTCCTCTAGGATTGCAATTAACCACAATGAGTAAGTTCTAAGACTAAGCCTATAAAATAATGCCATACAATTACAATAAAAAAGAAATCAATATTAAAATTAATAATATAAGTAATTAGACAAAGAGAATTTCAATTGAATTAGGACATTAATTCTTTTATTTGTTTGTCCAGAATTTTAGCTTGAGAGAAAATAGTTTTAATAAAAGGAAAATGAGGAGGTAGAATAGAGCTTTTAGAAACACTGGTGGGGGCTTGTGAGTATTTTTAAGGGTATTAAAGGCCAATTTTATTTAATTTTATTTTGAATTTATGGATTGTTTTCCCAGATGGAGCTATATTTTATAGTTCTTTACAATATTCAAGCTGCTTTCAACATAAAGTTTTATTCGTGAGAGGAACCAGATGATGGAGATTTACCAGGAAACCACCCCAGATGAATGCCAGCAACTGATACATTAGCAATGGGAAGAGGTTCCTAAGGGTTTCTCTTTAACCTTCCACTCAGGGCATAGGCAGAAGCATCAGCATCACCTGGGAGCTTATTAGAACTACAGATCCCAGCTGGACTCTGGACCCAGGAACCAGAATCTGCATTTTAACAAGATCCCAGGGGAGTCCCATGACATTAGCATTTTTGAAGCAGTGCTTCTGCCAGTGAACAGGGGTATCTTCCTGAAATAAAATAAAGGGGCTAGCCAAGGAAAATGCTCATAAAGAATATAAATCTAATTTTTTTTTAGTTCCAACAATGCACAAATTGAGCTAATATTCTCTTTCCCTCTGCAAAACAGGTTCTGGATCAACTACAATCATACTTTTAAAAGCCAAACTCAGAAGACAAAGAGGGAAATTTCTAGTTGCCAAAGAGCCACGAAGAGATCCAGGGCACATGAGTCAATGCAGCTGATTCCAGAAACAGCATGTGAGGTTGCAGGCCCTGATAACAGCAAGGGATTGGCCATGAAATTCCCATGAAAAGCAGAGCTAAGGTCTTAAACTTACATGAAGCATGAGCCTAGAACTTAGGCTCCTATACAAAGCCTATTTCCTTTGCCTAAGAGGAATGGGACACCTCCCCAAAGGACTCCAGAGATGAGGCAAAGAAGTCTGATGGGTCCCAAGCCCTAGTCTGGGTTCCCTGCAGATATGAAGTTCAGATGAATACCACTAGTGGTTACTGGGATCGCAAACCCACCAAGTTGCTATAAAAACTCATCCTCGGCAAGTGAAATCCTCGGGAGACCTAGGCATGGCAGACAGAAAACATCTCTATAAAGATAATCCCACAAAGCAGGGCACAGAGGACCCACAGGGCCAAAATTAATCCCATTTGAGACTGAGCTCACAAGCAAAAAACTAAACTGAATGAGAAATAATTCACTCTAGGGGAGGACTGTCAGGCACCACCAGCAGTGGTTTACCACACCACAGAACAGGAGATAATAGAGCCATTCCAAAGAGCCTGGTTTTGTTTAGCTTCAGAGCAACTTACTAGATAAGAAAACTGAGGAAAACGGGGAATTCATAGATGAGGAAACCGCAGTTCAAGGAATCTAAGTGACAAGAAGTGCTGGTGGTTTAAATCCAGTGCTAGTGTATTTTCTACCACATTATCTCTGTTCTTCATTAATGTATGACTAACTTAAAATGTTTTGATTCATGTACAACAGAAGGAATAGAAGTAATTTTCTTAGATTGGGAAGGAGACAGTCCCATTCAGTTAATTTGCTATTAAGTAGTCCTTTTTTTTTTAAGCACACAAAAGTAAAGAAGATGTATCTATGTATTCAGGAATTCTACTTGAAGGTGGGTAAAGGTAATAAGGAGATAAGAATTTTGAGGCAGTTGGACAAAATGGGAAGCAATAGGCTGAGATCCTTCTAGAGTGTTCAAAAGACAAGGATTTATATTGTGACGATTGTCTTCATCTTCCCAAGATAGGATGTCTGGTAATTATTGGAACATAAGCCAACATAAATGTCTGCTTTTATTCTTGAAGCATCATCATAGTGTCCCTGAAAAGCTACACTTCACTTCTACCCACAGACCCCCGGGCATTGCAGTGAAGCCATAATTTCTCATCTCTTCTCCCTTCACTAAATTACAATTTAAATTCCATCATTCAAAATGGTCTGATCTTAAGCCAGATGCATATATCAAGAGAAAGTATTAAAACCTGACCTTTAATATCCCCAATAAGAAATGTCATGAGTCCATCACAGAATCATAATCGCTCTCGAATTAGAGCTAAGAAAGATTTGAACTTCAAAGGGAATTCTTCGATTACAGGCCAATTTGAGGACTTTTCTAGTAACCTCTTAGGAGTCTAAATTTAAAAAAAAATGAGGTGGCTTTTGTGTTTTACAGTAGAAATGATAATTAATGAGTAAACTTGTGCAATGCACAAAAGGATGCCACATACAATAGGTGAAAAAGGAACACACTGATGTATCCAGTTGAAGTCAGTCCTAAGATTACTGGAAACTTGGCAATCAGTAACATTTCAGCAGAGGTCCTAAAACCCAGAACAATTATCCATTGTCTCTTTTGCTGGCTAAAATTTACATCTAGTGTCTTCATCAGTATAGATACCGCAGGATTCTACAAAGAGGACTGTGAGGCTAGGTTACTTCAGAGCTTGCTCTTGGAATATTTATTATTTTAGCTCAATAAATAGCTAGTCCCTTGCCAGTGGGAAGATAAGCAGGCGGCCTTATCAGTCTTGGTACTTTCAAAAGGTTTTTGTTCCACAGCACACGGTGGAGCATCCATTTTCGCTCTGATGACCATCACTCCTGCAAGAGTGGAAAGCAGGTATTTAGATCGCTGCAAAGAACAGTCATTTAAATGAGAAAAAACTTAACTGAATAATAATACTAGGAAAAAAGAAAAGAGTGATGCAGGGAGCATCCAAAGACATAGATTCAAGAGCACTGGCCACTCTATTCTGCCGTAGTCGGGGGCAGGGCAGGGCAGTGGACATGGAGCAATTCTAATTGAGGCCACACATAAGCACTTCCACCTCCAGCCACACAAAAGCATACTTGGCATCCCAGTATGACCATGAGAGTGGAATGGATTTCCCAACATCCATTCATGTTTTCATTTAACAAACACTTACTGAATTCCATATATATATACATATACTGAATTATATATATTCCATACATGTGTATATATACATATATGTATACACATATAGGGGTATGTGTATGTGCATATGTATACACATGTACACACATGTGTATACCAGACTATATATTCCATACATGTACATATAGGTGTATGTATATGTACATATGTATACACCCATATATATACATGCATGCCTGTTTATCAGACCTAGCATCAATATAAGAAGGAGGAGAAGAGATAATAAAGTATATACTAGGTAGAAAACAGATAAAAATAAAATATGACTAATTTAAAAAAAAAAAAAACAGAAAACGTGCCAGTTGTAGGACTATATAACTTCATGAAGAAAATGATGTCTGAACCGGACTCTAAAGAATTGGAAAATTTGGACACATAGGTACACTATTGGAAGTACAACAGGAGAAAGAATCTACCACAAATAAGAGATCATTGAATCACTGGGTTAAATATGTTTCTCAGCCTTCTCTACATATATAAATCACCTAGGGAGAATTTTTAAACCATCAATGTGGATGCTCTTACCCCCAGATATTTTAATTAATTATTAATATATTGATTAATATATTTTAATTAATATGCAGTGAGATCCACACAGTGGGTGGTTTCACTTTTTGGAATATTCTTCAGGTAATTCTAATGTACAAACAGGGCTGAGAATGCTGAGCTAGAAAATAGAGACTATATAATAGAGACTAGATATAATAGAGCTAGAAAATAGACTGCTATTTGCCTTTAAAGTTTGTGCCAAAACTTTACAAAAGTCCCAGTTGCCAGTGTGTAGTGATTCACGAGTTGACACAAAGACACAGGAAGAAAGACCAAAATAAAATGTTGACTTCAACATAGTCAAAGTCCCTTGGGAGTTTCCATTTATCAGATAGAAAATCAGTAACACAGGAACTTCATGGACACTATTTAGTATTCTGCTCAAAAATTGCCAGAATATTTCCTACTTAAAGGAACTAAGCGAAGAATTGGCCACATAGAATCACAGGGACAAGCTTGCAGAGTGTACCTTTTGGTTCTAGGTTTGAGAACATAACCAGAAATACCTGGTGGTCATACTGACAGCCTTTGTGAGAATTTGAGCAAACAAGCACCGGTATTTCTCAGTGAGAAGTCACCTTTCAAAGTTCAAACTTTGCAAAGTAGAATACTGCAAGCTAAAGTGGGTCAACTGTTTGAACTGGGCAGCAGGGGTCTTTTATGTGTGAGTCTTAAGACATGGCTGAAAGAGGAAAAACAGATTTGTGTAGGAGAGTGACTTACTACTATAAATAAACAGAGTGACCTCTGTTTCAATTTTTAATTTTTTGTAACAAATAGCTCAAAAATGTAGTGGCATAAAACAATTTCTTATTGTTTCATTGTTCTACCAGTTGTCTGACTCAGCTGACTGGTTTCCCCTTGATCTCTCCTGCAGGGGTGGCCAGAAAACAGGTGGAGTCCTCTCAAGTCATCTGGACTTGAGGCACAAGATGGCGTGGCTGGTTAATATCCACCACTAGCTAGAAACTCAACTGGGACTACAGACAGGAGTACCTATATGTAGCTTCTCGCTCTGCGTCTTGAGTTACTCATAGTCTGGTGCTGGGTTTCAAGAGACAGGAAGTATAAGCTGCCAGTCTCAGAATCTCGGTTCAGAAACCGGCAAATACCACTTCTACCATATTGGATTAATCAAGGCGGTCAAGAGCTTGCCCACATTTCAAGAGAGAAATGTCAAAAACTCAGTCATCTCTAATCTTCCACAATTTGTGAATAAATTAGCCCTTCTTATTCTCAGCACTATATATTTGAGCACTAGAAAGATATTTTTCTAGTTCTTTGATAGCAACTACCACTACAAATATAAAAGAGCATCACTCTATACAATACAAACATAAGAGAGTTATACTGTACTAGGATTTACTTACTACAGGCTCATGACCTGTAAGTTTGAGGTTGTTTTGTCTTATTTTTCCCAGCAGTCAGGATAAATTTCCACTGAACATCTCTTCTCTCTACCTTTGGTGGCTAAAAGCATATGTCTGCAACTATAGGTACAAAGACTGGTGAAATTTGGACACATAGATACACTCAGTAGATGAGGACACAGATAGAGGCCGCACACAAGGACTGAATACATAGTCTGGGTCTTACAGTCACTCCAGAAATTTTCCAGATTGTGACTGTTGGAGTTCTGCCAACATCAGCCCCAAGTCATAATGACCCAATGCCCAAGAGCTTCTGCATTGCTAAATGTTTGCAAGGCTCAGAAATCGATATCTAATCACACTTAGCTGGAGCCCAATATTCTGTACACTCAGCAGTGTATGTTTTTTGTTGCTGGGTATATAGATGCTAGCCTGGGAAGCCGAACATTTGTTGGAATGAGCTCCATTAAATATATAACCAGCATGGTGCAAATCACTGTTAATGACATTTATCAAAGTGCTCATTTTGTGAAGGTCTCACTCTACCAGGAATTTAAAGAAGATACAAAGGAAATAGAAGACACATTTTTTGACCTGAGAAATATTACTTATTTTCTCCAGCACTTCACTAAAAAAAAAAAAAAAAAAAAAAAATTCAGCTAGATTACTTCTCAAAATCTCTTTGTCAGTGTAACCTAAATGCCCAAAAACAGATGAGTGGATCGGGAAGCTGTGGTACACATACACGATGAAATACTACTCAGCAATCGAAAAAGAAAAACTAGATGCATTCATAGGAACATGGATGGAACTGGAAGGGATCATGCTCAGTGAAGTAAGTCAGAAGGCAAAAGAAAAATACCAGATGGTTCATCCCTTAGGAGGAATATAAGGGAGCCAAATAAGGATCAAGGAAAGAAATAAGAACAATAATAATAATAACAAAGGTACAAAAACCAAAAATGAAAAGACAAGGACTAATTGGGGACACTTGGTGGGGAGGGAAGAGAAGGAGGGTTGAGGGCAGATGGGAGCACAGGGGACTGAGATGATGGTGCACTGGTGAGATGGTGATGGGGAATACATGGGGATGACAACTGATGTCAAATATATATAATTTTTTTTAAAAAATCCTGTTCAGAGTAATGGGAATATCAGGGAGACATGGCTTCCTGGTAGGCAATTGCTAGTCTCACTTGAGTGAGGAGCATGTCGAGAAACAAACTAAACCTTTCCAGAAGCTGTTACAGGGCCCCGGTGTAGCCAAGTCCCTGTTGAACCTTCTCTGTTCCTAAAGTGCATAATTCACATTGTCTTCACAGCCAAACCCCTGCTGAAATGTCTCCTGGCGGCAGAGATGTCCCTTCCCTTTCGCACGGACTGGCTCTCATATCAACTAAGAGACAGATCTGCTAGCACCTCTTAGATGAGTGCTTCTCACGTATTTGTGTTCATGAGCATCTCCTGGGGATCTTACAATGCAGATTTCAATTCAGTGGGTCTCAGGGGGTCTTAGACTCTCCGTTTCTAAGGAACTCCCAGTAGTGCTGTCAATGCTAGTCCTCTTGTTACAAAGCAGGGTAGGGGGCACCCCAAGACCCCCCAAACCAGAACCTGATGGTTCTGCCATCTGCTGTATCTTGACAAAATATACTCTAGTGTGTAAGACCTTTAAAAGAACTTTAATACAATTAGTATGTAACAAAAACAAACAAACAAACCAAAACCATTAGTATGCAACAAAGACAAAACAAAGATGATAGCTTCCAGATCAAGTACCTGATTACCCATCCCCTCGTGGGTAAACGCCAAGCCAAACAGGTTGGCTCAAAGCAGGGCACTGAGGCCCAGTCTTGCCACAAGTCCAAGGCAGCAACCAGTGGGGACCCATAGAAAAGAGGCAAAAGGGGCCCCAGCACTCTGGGACAGAAGGAGCAAAATCAAAATCTAGATGAAAGCTGCCACTGTTAACCTCCCCACGGGTCTCTCACCCACATCTGTTTCAACCAGTCCAGGATCAAGAAGCAAGCACAACTTTTTCACATGTCTCCCTGCTCCATGTGCCTCCTCCAGGTCTCCTCTGGTTCTTCTCTTTCTTCCTTACTTCCTCCAGTCTCCTCTCCAACTTCTCCTCCTCCCTGCTGAGCTCCACCCTTCCTCGGGTGAGACTGGGAACCTGGAACCTCCCCTTTTCTTGGGGACCACCCTGTTACACGCTGACCATACGCTGAGTAACAAGGATAGAGGTTTTTATGAAGAGATCGTCACTTGCTCTCTTATTCAAAGAAAGAAAGCAAAACAAAGGCCTGTCTTTTCTTCTTTCTCCCTAATCTGAGCCCTAAACAATATATGACAATTGAGTCTCAAGAAAAGCCTTGAGGACCTCAAAATTCTCCAAATTGGATATGCAAATTAAGCTCCAAGTATGCCCTCTAGTTTCAAACATAGGTCCAACTTGTAGAAACTGAAAAATATCAAACACAGGAAACTGAGTTCCAAAGTTTTGACCTTGTCCTCATTGTCATGAATATCAGAGAATTACTTCAAATTAATTCTTTTTGATACCAAAAAAGGGATGCATTGCTTTCTTTTCTTACAGTCCTACAAAATTATCTCTTGATTGGGACTACAAAATAACAAAGTTAATAACTAAATTTTTTCTAGAAGAGCTACATATTAGGAGTGAAAGGGTTTGAGATTTTAAATTTTATTTTCATTTGGATTATCTATATATTGGCCCTAATTCCTCAAATCATAGTAACAACTTACATTATTGGTTGTTTTCCGTCACATCTTTTCTATTCATTACTCACGTTTCATCTTCACTTACTCTGCCCCTGAATGTCTATAGAACTGGCCCAACCCTCTAATCTGTGTTCTTGGAAATATCTGCTCAAGAACTGCTTGTGTTCCTGGGAAAACATGAGTCATTTCTACTTCTGTCTAAACTCCCTGAGATCTGCGATAGTCTTTCTACTAAGTCATGTTTCTGTCGGGTGAGACCAAATAGGATATTTTACTGAAGTTCTCTATGGTGTGCATTTTCCCTCACTAGGATGAATGATAAATACACCTGTTCAAGTAGAGGTGTGTTTCTGAGGATCTTTGACTGGAGGATATTAACAGAAAATATAGACAGATTTGGAGTGAAGGTTAGGATTGTAAGGCCATGAGTGCCTTTCCTTGGGCAGAATGAACTATCTACAAATAACGGTATGGTGGAACTAGAAAAGTGGTTGTATGGCCATTTCCTTCCAGACTGACATTTGCAACTCCATGGAAACTTGACTACTACCACGGATACAATCTAGAGGAGTCTGTGCAAAAATCAGTTGTATAGCTGGATTCTGCTCCCACTTCTTATTTGTCAACATTCTCCCCAGTCCAAATTGGATTTCTTCATATAATCTCACTATTTTGCATGGTATGATGTATCTTTATACTCAAACACTTGCACATTTTCCATTTTAAAAACACAATAACACCCAGATTCTTATTTGAAGATTCCTGGCAGACTAGGGAACCACTTGCTCTTGATTTTCCCAACCAATTAAGGATTTAAATTGTTTCCCATCTAAATTGAATATGCCGCTATTATTTGTTCTTACCCTTTTATTTTTCCACAGCCATCAACCATATCTGGTAAACAATTATTTAATGTGCTAAAGAAAAAAAGAAGTGCTTATAAGGAAGTGGAAACAAGAAGGGATTGGAGAGCGTGGAGAAGAACTGCTGTAAACTGGGACTTGCCTTGTGTAAGATGACCTTGAACATGTCACTTCACCTCTCTGGACTTTAGTTACTCCTCCACAAAATAAAGTTAAGATGGACTCTTAACAAGGTACAGCCACCACCATATCCTCCTTGTCCACTTTCACTTCCTTGTGCCTCAGAAGAAGAGGAATCCCTTCTCCCTTCTAAGGCCCTCTTTTCCACTTGAGATCCAAGTTCACACTTGCTGGCTCCCATCACAAAGTTCTTTCTCTTGAATTCTGATCATTTATTTTCTATTACTTTCTTCTCTTTTTCCACCCAAAACCCTTGCCCCCAATTCACTCTTGAGAACCCCTAACCATTGACTTGTATGGCTTCTTTCTCCATATTTCAGTTAGCAGATTGCTCGCTGATTCCACACCCCTTTCTTTGCAGTTAATCCATTTTCAACCACCTGATTTTCAAGTGCTTTAGAAAATATAGCTATCTGATGACTCAACATAAACTCAAGGAAACATTCTGTTTTCAAAGAGGCATGTGTTGGAAATGAATGGAAGTAGAAGTAACTTCGCTACAAGGAACAGTAACCAATACACAATTACATTTAATAACTTGTTTGAGAAAGACCATGTCTCTATTTTTCCATGAAATTAATCATAAACTGTCACAGAAAATTTTACTAAATACATGATTTTGTATTTGTGGCTTTTTTTATTTAATTGAATTTTAAGCAATTGGATTTTTTTAAACAACTACCAATTTTCTTTCCTTGTCTATGGTTTTATTAATTTATGGTTGATTTTTTTACAGTAGAGAAATATAAAAGAAGTCACATCTCCTCTTAAAAAGACTAAAGTGAACTTAAAGACCTATGCAGATGAAAAATAACAGAAAGCAAGCTCTTTTTGCAGCTCTCTTTGAGATAGGTAGTGCAGGGTTATCTATCTCTAGCCAGAAATAGTGAGAAAGGAAACTCTAGGTCCATCTCTTCTGTCCTATAATAAGCAAACCCTGAGCCCCCCACCCCTCCTGAAAAGCCTCAGACCAAGGAAGAGGCACTGACTATACTGAGCAAAGGTACAGCTACTTTTAAGCTGCTTTTAGCAAATAATCTCATTTTTGATTCATCTCACTTTGTCTGTCTTAGAGTTTCCTGGTATCATATAAAAGATCATCGTCCTCACCTTCACTCCTGCATCCCAGAAAACATTTATTATGCACTTACTATGTGCGAGCTACTTTTCTAGGTCAGTGTTGTTTCTCAAAGTATGGTTCCTTGACCAGCATCATCAGCAATACCTGGGAACTAGTGAGAAACACAGATTTTCAGCCCTAACCCATGACTATCAAACCATAAATTCTGGGACTGAGCCCAGCAACCTATGGCATGCTGATGCACGTCAAAGCCTAAGAGCTTGTTGTAGGCTTTGAAATATAAATGTACTTGTGCTTTGATCTCAAAAGGTCTCTAGCTCAGTGAAATAGACAGACAAGTAAATAAATGATTAAAACATAGTGAATGACATCCAGACTCATGAGAACACAGAAGAAGCCCACAGTAAACCAACCAATAGCATTCAGGGAAGGCCCACTAACTCTAAAGCACTGCATTGTGAGCAATTATGAAAAAATTCATAAACAAATAAACAAAAAACTCTTTAACCAGGTGTGGGATCTCAGGTCTCTGGGGCCCAATGATCATCAACAGAACAACATCGAGAAGGACTGAGCCAGCTCTCGTTCAAATAGAGGATCTCTGAAATTCCCTGTGTTCTGACTCCCTGCTCCCACTCCTCAAGGAGGTTACAGTCAAGCCTGCTATCAAATCCTAAGAATTCCAAAAAGATTGAATTAAGGGAACATATGAGTTCATTTTCATTAGAGAAGTGTCATGATCAATCCTCTAAAAAGAAGGGAGATGAGCACTGGCTTGGAGTCTCCTGTTCATCACCAGCTTCCTTTTCATACTAACTTCCTATGGGACAAAGGCAAAGGCCATCCCAACCTTCTCAACTCACGGCAAAGCAGTTTGAGTTGTCTTTCATGTTTTTCCATGCAGACCTTTGGATGGGAGCTCCAGGCAAATATAAAAGCATTACTCCTTAATAATAGACACCATCTGGAGAGCACGAGCCCATTTACAAAGTGAGTCATTTGAGCTATCCTATTTAGCCTCTGTTGGTTCCAAATTCTATGACCAAAGTGACTCTTTCAATTGTTACTAAGAGAAAACTCAAAAAACCCTGAAGGAGCAGTGTTATGGGTTGAATTGTGACCTCTTAAAATTCACACATTCAAGCCTTAACCCTCAGTGTTTCAGAATATGATCTTATTTGGAAATAAAGTTGGTGCAGATGTAATTAGTTAAGATGAAGTCATTCTGGAGGAGGGTGGGTCCTAATTCAAAATAACGGGTGTCCTTTTGAAAGGAGGGAATTTGAACACAGAAACACACACGGGAAAAACATCATGTGAGCATGAAAGGGGAGATTGGGGGAAAGTCAGGGAACTTTCTAGAAGCCAAGGAACATCAAAGGTTATCAGCAAATGAGACACTAGAAGAGAAGCATAGAAGCACATGCTCCTTTGCAGTCCTCAGAAAGCACCAATCCTGCCACTACCCGGATTTCTGTGAGGTGGTAGGTTTCTATTGTTTAACCCACCCAGTTTATGGTAGCTTGTTACAGCAGTTCTGGGAGTACTAGCACAGTGAGCTTCACCAAAATCACTGAGGGACTTTGGGCCACTCCAACAGAGAGGACACAAAGGAGAGTGAGTATCCCCCAGCTGTGCCACAGACCATATTGCAGTTCCAACATCTCACAGGCTGCCTCCTCTCAGCAGAAGTGTTCAGGGTCATAACCAAGGGAATTGACAGGGAAACTGGCATGCTTGGAGGATGCAGTAGTATCCCCAGAAAGAGGGAATCAGGATACAAGAAAAGAGGCTAACTTGAGCCTTCTACTTGTCTGGGAAGGCATCAGTAAAACCCAGGGCTCCCAAGAGCACAGTGGGGGCCATTACATAGCAGGAGGCACAATTTCCCCAGCAACAAGAAGAGCAAAAGTCACTGAAACAACCACTTTAATCTGATCAGCATTTCCATTAAGAAAACAACCCATAACTTTGAGTTCTCTGCTGAGACTGCTTTGCTCATCTTGGGGAAAGCAGCAAGCTCTCACCAGCCATATCATTAAGGCAGAGCTTTTAACCAGACTCATTTTGTGTCGGGAGAACACAGCACAGCACAGGAAAAGGCAGGACTGCAGAGAGGATAAAAGGAACTAGGTTCAGGAAATATTAACAACCGCAGTTAGCTCTTTTGACTAACAGTCAAGGACACCTATTTCAAAATGAGAAATGGGAAGGAAAATAAGGAAAGGAAGAAAGGAATGCATAAAACAAGATTATGATGCAAAAATGTTGAATCAGTCATTTCCAGTTTTCTGTGTACCATAAATATATGTATGTTTAATTACAAGATAGGGCTTCTTTAATAATGCACAATCTTAGTATTTTTATACAGTATGGTCATGGAAAGGGGTTCCAGAGACATGTAAAGAGAAGGATGGGTTAGATAATTAACTTGTCAGTGAAAATCAACATTATGTGTGTGATTTAGATTCCCCCAAACTATTTTGTTATAAGAGTTACTATGAGATAATCTTAGGTTATCATGGAGAACCTAATATTAGTTATAACAGATAGAATAATGCAGACCCTGGTGGTTTAAAAGAATATAGTATCCACAAATAGTATTAATAGCCTATTGTGTTCTTTTACTCGTCATTTTTAGAAAGTCCACTAAATGGACTTAGTACAGTCTTCCAGCAACAGTCACCATATCCTAGTTGGAGATATAATGTCCTTCCACTTACCATTCTATCAGAATTTTAATTCAGCTAGACTCCTCCATACACATCCACTTTCTCTTCATCTCCAAGTCATCTTTTCCATGTTAAAATGTCTCAATCTTATTGTCATCACAGATGAGTCAACTGTGAGTTCCTGGACCATGATGGTGAGTTCTTACCAGAATGATCCTATGGGACTGTCTATTATTAACTTGTAATGTCTGGAATTGAGACTGGGACTCTCCTCCCTATCCTATATCCTTATGCTAGATTGTGAATGGGCACTTTCTGTAAAGATCTGGAAAACAAATATCTTCAGCTTTACCAGCCATATACTTTCTGTGCAATTACTACTCTTCAACTGTAGAACACAGCAGCTATCGATAGCACATCCAAGAATGGGCATGGTTATGTGCCAGTAAGTAACCTTTTAAGCAAAAATAGAGGGCAGGTTGTAATTTGAGTTACATGATATTTTACTAAAGAAAGACCGCCACTGCTCTTTTTCTCTGGTGTCCCCACATTTTTGCATCATTTGTCTTACTTGCCATTTGTCTTACTTGCCTATATGCCTTAGGCAATATAGCATTAATTTGGT
The DNA here is from genome assembly GCA_019455555.1 of Galemys pyrenaicus. Classification (NCBI taxonomy): domain Eukaryota; kingdom Metazoa; phylum Chordata; class Mammalia; order Eulipotyphla; family Talpidae; genus Galemys; species Galemys pyrenaicus. The sequence continues at coordinate 5,546,031 of JAGFMF010011726.1, read as the reverse complement.
GCGAAGGATACATACAAGAATAGGGATTAATGAACCTCACTTTGGTTACACGCAATAGAGAGTAGCATGTGGAAACGTGGCAAATAGATCCTTATTACCAGTCCTCATACACATATTGAACATGGGAGAAACTGAGGTCCCTCATGTATGTAAGTTTTCTACAGGTATGCAGCAGATCTCAAGTGGAGAACTTTGCTATCATCTGTTTTACATATCCTCTTGACAGATTCAGCTCACCTCTTCAATATGTCGAGTACTTTTTGGATAATCGTTATCTAATGTATAGAAATCCATCTGTTCTTTCCTTTGTTTATAAATTATCTTCCCTTTTGCATAATTAAGATATTACATGGTAGCAATTAATTAGCTGCTAATGAGGCACAAAAAGCCATACAATTGCTTTCAACAGTAGTTCATAATTCAATTCAATATTTTTTTGTTTACTCAGACTCAGGAATGCCCTTAATTAAGATTTGCTGTAATTTCCTGCCTTGATGATTCAGTGTTTATAGAGTCGCCATGCTATTATCATCATAGGAAAGAAAAGAACACTGGATTTTGAGTCAAAATGCAAATATCAGTCCCATTCTGTTCCATTATTTAATTCTCTTTGCCTCTATCTCTTCATGCATATAATAGAGAAAACAGAGCCTTCCCTGCCTACTTCATAAGGTCAATCTAATTGTCAAAACGTGGACATGGATTTGAAGGTTATTTTCGCTGTATAGGTAATATGTTTGTTACATAGAAAGAGATTCACAGTATGTCATTAGCAGAAAAAGTAGGCAACAAAGTATGTTTGTGAAGACAAAAGTTGACCTTCTTATTTCTGAACGAATCCCATTTCAAATCTTCCACTCTCGTAGAAAAAGATATCCCTTGTCCTCAAACCATTAAGCAATATCCGTGTAGTATCTGCTCTTGTCTTAGTAGAATTGCTAGAAACAGAAGCCCTTATTTCAGGGTACGTTTGACTTGCATTTTTCTCTAATATTTGGGAGATTGAGCATCTTTTAAGTATTTTTTAGATATTTACCTGTTTTTTCCATTAGTCATTTTTCTCTCATTCTTTTAAACATTTTCTACATTTCTAAAATTTTTTCTTCCTTTCTTAGTTGATCCTCTCTGTCCTTCTCTGTGGTTAGCAGTATCCAGTCTCACTGTGTGTCTTTATAACTTTATATTCAGTGCTAAGATGATTTTAAGGGTTAAAAATAAAAAACCTTTCTTAATTTCAGTTGACAGATACAGCCTTTCTGTGTAACTTCCCATAAGGCACTGCTTCCTCTGATTCTTAAAAGCATATTTTACCTTCTACATTTTATCACCTCTTCTTTGGGATCTTGCATCTCTCTTTGAAGTTCTTATTTCATCAAAACAATTATTCATTGATTATTTTTAATCCATATAATATATTTGGTCACAATATTCCTCTGCTCCAAGGAAACATTTTTCTCATGACTTCTTTTCCAAACATTTTTCCCCTATTCCTTCTTTCTTTCTAGACCAGCTATGTGCAAGTGTATGCTGGAAGGGGCTAATGCCCCTTTCCAATCTGATTGACATTTTCTCATTATCCAGACTCCTGTGAGCAGTGTTGACTGGCAGCAGTGGTCTTTTTCATAATAGTAACTTTCTCTTCTGCCCTGGTAGAGACAACCCATTTCCTCTGTATACAGCCCTTCTATGGAACTTCTCATAGGGCACTGCTTCCTCTGATTCTTAAAAGCAAGCAGAGTCCAAAATGCCCCGTCCCCTGGGTATGCATCCTGTTGCAGTGCAAATTTGTGGGTTTTGCACCTTAAAGAGGTTCCACTCTAACTTTGTTGGCTCTTTGAGACATGCAATCTCTACACCCTCATGAATTCCTCGTAGGACTCTCAGAGATTCTCCCTCTCTATCACTAGTTCTTAGTTTCAGAACTAGATACATTTACAGTTCTTAGTGTCATCAAAAGGGGAGTTCAAGGCAAAGAATGAGTAATAAAATTAGCTAAAGAAAAGAAGCCAGTAATATCTAAAGAACATTCCGACCATCGGGTTAACATCAGATTTCTTGGAGGAAACCCTGTGGGTAAAGAGAGAATGTAAAAAGATATTCAAAATTTTAATGACACAAGTTGGTTCAAGAACACTATGTCATGCAAGACTCTCCTTTGGATAGGAGGGAGAAAAAAATCTTTCCCAGACAAGTAAAAGTGAGACAGTTTGACTTCTGGGATACATATGTAGGTGGTAAACAGTGTAAATTAGCAACATGATTATTTCCAATGAGGAAGGAATGGGACTGCAATTGGTGATATACACAAGTGGCTTCTGGGGTGTGGTTTTGTTTGGGTTCTTAAATACATGATGGCTGTTCATTTTAAGAAGAAAAAAAAGAGGGGAGTTCAGCAGTTTGTATTGCTTCCTGTGCACATTTTGGTTTTGGATGATTTCTAATAAGAGCTAACAGAAAGACAAGTGTATGTTAAAATATCCATAGTAGAAATCTCTGTTTATATATTTTTTTAAAGATTTATTTATCTATACACACAAGCTGGGTCAGAGGCACAGGAGGTGAGAGGACTCACCAGAGACAGAGTGGGGAGCAGAGCAAGCAGATCAACTGAAATCCAGTGCTGAGGGGAGCAGCAGGCGAGGCAGGAGAGGTCTGCAGCGCCATGTGGGTCCCCTCCCTGGCCTGGTTTTACCATATACTACTACACATACTACATCATCCCAAATGAAAACCAGGTATTTATCCTAAGTCTTAGCCACGTTCTGATACCTTTTAATTATCTTGAGTCTGTCCCCTGCCCCCCTCCCACCTTTTCTGCCCTCGTTCAAGCCTTCACCATCCCAGGCTTAAAGACATCGGCTCCTAGCTGGTGCTCCAGCCTCAGTTCCCCCCACCTCTAGTGGTGTCATATGTTCTTCCTAAAATGCAAATCTGACCATGATGGACTTTGACTTAAACCCTTTAATTTTCTCCCCTACCCCTAGATAATATATAAACTCATTAGAATTCTAAAATCCTCTCTTTACCCAACTTCTGCCTATCACCATGCTGCTTTCCTCTCTTCTTTGTCTTTCTCAGACCCACCATGCTAGCTCAAGCCCTATATCATCCAACATGGTGCTTCCTGGAATATACTTCATGAGACATTCCTTTTCCTGAAACAAACTTCCTCCATGTTTCTACCGTGATTTCTTGCCTCTCCATCAAAGTCTTGTCTCCGAGCTTCTGTCAGCTGCCCTAGACGCACCTCAGGTCCTACATACACCTAACTTATTCCTCGGGATTTTAAGTAGGCTGACAGCCCCTTAAGGCAAGGGCAGGCACTTCCTGATTTTTGTACCCTGATGCCTTTCCAAGAACCTGGTGCTCAAATGTCTTGAATAAGCAAAGGAGAAAGTGAATGACTGTAGTGCAGTGAGATCACAATATAAGGAACAGTACACATTAGTCCATGGGGAAAGGCATTTTACAGCCATGGTGGTGCTGAAAGAAAATAAATACATTCTCCTCCCTCACTGTTACGTGTTTCACCTCAGATCCTCTCAGAAGGGTTAAAAGTCAAATCAAATTCTAGGAAAACATGACCACTGATGTAAAATATGTTCCGAGGAGAATATTCCTTCTCCTAATACTTTCCATACACGCGAAAGGGAAAAGTGCACCCGCTGAACACGTTCCATGTTGTCATCTAGAACTTCACGTCCTTATGTTCCTCCAGGCCCTGAAGTGAAGGTTACTAAATGAGCGTGTTGGCCCCACACAAAGCTGGTGGTTTCCTACAGTACGATGAGTCATGTCCCTGTCAGTACCTGGTTAGGCCCGGCTATGAGAAAGAACAGGCCCGTGAGGAGAGGCCAAAAGGGACCACACCACGCTGACCAGACAGGATGAACAGTGCTACATCCAGCAAGGGTCACTGCTGGAACAAAGATCAAGGGCAGGCCATGTCCACTGCAGAAAACAAATAGTGGGTTCTGGGAGCGTGCATGGCAAAACCAAAGTGAGTGTCACCCCACTATTTAAGGAGTTCATGGCGTTAAACCGAGCCTATGACGTGGGCATCGTGTCCTGTGATGAAGCCCCAGTGAGGGCAGAACAAATGCCAAAGGCTGTGAGCAAAGGCCGAGTATAGATTCAAACCCTATGGAAATTTTTTGTGTCTCCATATGAATTTCATAAATTTGTTTTCTATTTCTTTGAAGAATGACATTGCAATTTTTATTGGAATAGCGTTGAATCTGTAGATTGCTTTTGGTAGGATGGCCATTTTGATGATGTTAATTCTTCCAATCCATGAGCAAGGAATGTTTTTCCATTTCTTTGTACCTTCTTCTATTTCTTTTAGCAATGTTTTGTAATTTTCTTTGTAAAGATCCTTCACCTCTTTTGTTAGATTTATTCCCAAGTATTTAAATTTTTTGGTTTCAATTAATAAGGGGATGGTTTTTTTTTTATTTGTTCTTCTTCAGCTTGGTTGTTTGTATAAAGGAAGGCTACTGATTTTTGTGTGTTGATTTTGTATCCTGCTACTTTGCTAAACCGGCCGATTAGCTTGATCATATTTTCTGTAGAGCTAAATGCCCAAAAACAGATGAGTGGATCCGGAAGCTGTGGTACATATACATGATAGAATACTATTCAGCAATCAAAAAAGAAAAACTAGACACATTCATAGGAACAGGGATGGAACTGGAAGGGATGATGCTCAGCGAAGTAAGTCAGAAGGCAAAAGAAAAATACCAGATGGTTCCTCCCCTAGGAGGAATATAAGGGAACCAAA
>JAGFMF010011726.1:5524267-5541201 GCA_019455555.1 Galemys pyrenaicus | reverse complement strand
GATCAAGGAAAGGAATAAGAACAACAATAATAATAACAATAAAGACACAAAAACCAAAAATGAAAAGACAAGGACAAATTGGGGACACTTGGTGGGGAGAGGGGAGGTGGAGGATTGAGGGCAGAAGGGAGCATGGGGGACTGAGGTGATGGTGCACTGGTGATATGGTGATGGGGAATACATGGGGATGACAATTGATGTCAAATATATATAATTTTTTTTTTAAAAACCCTATGGAAGGAGCAGACAAAGAAGAGAAAGCAGCATCACAGTTTTCTTTTTTTAAAGATTTACTTATTTATAAATACAAGCACTGGGGTACAGGCCAGAGTGTGGGGGTGAGAGGATTCACCACAGACAGAGTGGGGAGCAGAACAGGCAGACTAACAGAAGTACACTGCTGAGGGGAGCAGCGGGAGAGGCAGGAGAGGTCTGCTGCGTCATGTGGGTCCCCCCCCTGGCCGGCAGCAGGGATCGAACTCGTGCTGCAGTGGCTGCGGTTTGCTTCATAGTGCGTTGCTTAACCCACTGCGCCACCAGGGAGGCCCAGTGTCACAGTTTTCTTAAGAGACAGAATCAAAGCTATGAAGTCCGGACAAAGTAGCGTGGGTCCTGGAGCACTGGCACTCTTGACGTGCGCAGACAAGGACTGGACATGTTTTCATTTAGGGTTCCCAGAGTCACTTCCCTGTATGTTTCTGGTGATAAAACGTACCTCTCGGGAGGAAAGCCCCCTCCTTGTGGTCTGGGTTGAGCTAAGCTCATGCACTCCTGGGTCTGAGACAGGCACATGACCCAGACCTTAGGCATATTCCCTCCCTCAGGTGCTGGGGTCCCTAAGGTGGTTGACTCTAAGTCCGGTGCACCTGTCCACTACCTTATTCACCCAACTGCAGGATCAATGGGCAGAAATAAGTACAAGTGAGAGCTACAAAGAGGATCAGAGACTCAGTAGCTTATAGTCCCTGAGACCAGAGGTCTGCCTTTGAATTCCTTTGAAAAGAGGTCTACATGGGAGTTGAAAGAGTTGGTCTGTTGAAGGAGTCCTCCCTTTAGAGGCCAGTCCTCCCTTCAGAGATCTCCCACAGGTCAGCTCCTGAGAATAGGCAGGATTTGGTGCTGGGGGCTAGGTTTGCAACCTGGGCACAAAACTGGGACTTCTGAGACAATGAGAATTTATACTTGTTTGTTTGTTTGGTTTTTCTCCCAAAAGAGACTATAAATCTATATTTTTGGTAACTGCTGTTACCTTTTCTCAACCTTTTCACATTCAACCTATGGAAGAGGGGAGGGAGGTGTTGATGGTAAAATAACTCCCAGGATGCCAGAAGTTATCCCATGGATACTCTGGGTCCTCCCGTTTAGGAGAAAGGAAGGATGCCTGAACACAAATTACCTGTCATCTGAAAATTTGGTAGCGGCCTCACCCCCTTGGGGCCTAGTTCCCCTTGAAACTAAAGCAGAGATGAACTTTACTTCATCCTGCTCCCTGAGGGATCCCATAATAGTCCTGTATAATTAGCCTAAAGACATTCCCTGCTGTTTGTTTGTCATGAAAACAAGTGGAAAGCACTAGAAGAAGAGTAGTTATTTAGACGGAAATAGCAAGGGAAGGTTGGAAATGTTTGATCTCATATATAGATATGGCCTTTGTGTTCCCCGTAATTGCTTCTGGTATACTTTTTCTGAAAGTGTGTGGAGATTTGAATGTTAGTAAGAATCAACAATGAAATTAGGTACTAAAAACAAAAGGAGGCTCTCAGGGGATGGAATCAAATAAGAGAAAGCCAAAGTTTTGATACTATGCTTAGTTACAAAAAAAAAAAAAAAAAAGCCTCATGAGTTTTCTCAGTCCTTCTGTATCTATTAGACCTTCTCCACTAACACCAATTAACTGAGAGGGAATCTCACAGTTTGAGGTCAAGCCTTTGATTTTCATATGAGATCAAATGAGCTTTCAGAGAAAATTGCAAATGCCCTTAGATATTTTCATTATAAATCTCCTCTGTAGTCCAGAAAACTTTGAATCACGTTTCCGCAAGGTAAAAGTTAATAGCCGTGCTGAAAACCGTGTCAGAGATTTCATTTAAAAACACTATTAAACCAAGAAAGTAGTGGCCAAATTGGAGAGGATGTTTGATCCTCTCCCAATTTTCCACTGCTGCAAAGACAGAGACTAACGGTAAATCATTCTTTATAGTCAGTTCTCCTGGTTTTTAAGAACAAGAAATCATTTTAGAAAGCATTACTTCTTAAAATTCCTTTCTTGCAAAAACTTCATAAGATCAGCACGCAGCTAGCAAAACAGAGAGTACAAAAACCACATCCAGAAATAATCATCTCCATCACTGTAATGAATTATAAATGTTAAAGGAGATGTCGACCAAATTAATGTGATGGTGTTTCATAAAAAGTTATGTGGATCTTAAGTGGAAGTAATGCTCTCCTCATTATACTTAGGGAGGAAGAGATGGTGGTTACAAAAACCTTACTACAAAACAGTAGACTTACTTCATTTCTTCTGTGCCACCAAATTTAATAGACAATTTGAGAAAACTGTCACCTCACAAGTTCAAATAAACTGAGTTTTATTGTTAACTTGGGCGTAGTGAAAAGCATGAGTCTAATGGTATCCCGGTTTTTTGGGGTTTTTTTTTAATAATTTTTTTTATTCATACAAGAACTGGGGTACAGGCCAGAAGTGCGGGGTGGGAGGGTGAGAGGATCCACCAGAGACAGAGTGGGGAGCAGAACAGGCAGAGCAACTGAAATAAACTGCTGAGGGGAGCAGCGGGTGAGGCAGGAGAGGTCTGCTGTGCCATGTGGGTCCCCTCCCTGGCCGGCAGCAGGGATCGAACTTGTGCTGCAGTGGCTGCAGTTTAGCTTCAGAGTGCAGTGCTTAACCCACTGCGCCACATAGGCGGGCCCTGGTATCCCATTTTTAAAACAATTTTTTAGAAGAACAAAGTTGCACTTCCCTTGGCCCTTACTCAGTAGATGGTAGAAAGTTCTCATTATTCCTCTTAAACTTGCAAATGGGATTCTTTATCTCAAAGGTCCAATCACCACTTCCAAGAGAAGATTTTTGTTTTAAGAGAGTCTGGGCTTTAATTGGCTACTTGGGAAACTATTTGAGAAAATCTACAAACTTGATCTACTTGGTTAAAAAACTGGGAGGGGGGGTGCAGGCCCTCTCTGGTGGTGCAGTGGGTGCAGTGGGTGCAGTGGGTTGAGCACCACACTGTGAAGCATCTGCGGCACAGCAGCAAGAGTTGGATCCCCAGCCAGGGAGGGGACCCACAGGGTGCAGCAGACCTCTCCTGCCTCACTCACTGCTCCACTCAGCAGTGTGTTTCAATCAGTCTGCCTGTTCTGCTCCCCGCTCTGTCTCTGGTGAATCCTCTCACCTCCCATGGCTCTGGCCTGGACCCCAGCTCTTGTATGCATAAATAAACAAATCTTAAAAATAAATCTTTCTTTCTCTACCAGAAAGAAAACAGCATGGCTATTGGAATGCAGTTATCTGGAACAGTAAGAGTTATCTGGGATAATAAGCTCCCCAACCTGGGGTTGGGTGGGAAGTAGTCCCCCTTAAATAGCTCAGCTCAGACTTCTCTCTGCTTCACTGTTAGTCCCATTATGATCAGAAGGGATCAGATGAAGGCAACGAGTGCTTTTTAACCACCACAGACTAGCTGCAGTCATCCGGTTGTTGTCAACCATCCTCCACATAAAAGTGTGCTTTCAACAAAAAGGATCGGTGTTTATGGATTGTCATTATTTGAAAAGCTGACATATAATTCCCATGCTCTCCGATACCTTGCACTGAAAGTATAAAAGAAGCAAAGATTGAAAAGAGGTGGAAGAAATGAAGACCAACCCTTTCCAACCTTTTGAAGTGCCTGCAGCAGTCATGTACATTTAATGTACGTGCAATGACCCTGCGGTAAAGAGAAAGACATACAGAAAAGAGAACTCTGTGCGAAAGTTTGAGTGACCCTACATTTTAAGTAGTAAGTTGAGCATTTTGTCAGTTGGAGCAGAGTCCACTTTTTTACCCTTTTACTGCACCCACACATTATGCGGACTCCAGCTACTGAGGGATGGACAAGCTGCAGGGAGTGAATGAAGAGGCTGCTACTGAACCCTCAGCATGAAGTGCCTCCCCTTCACCTGCTGCCTTTGCAAGTGCTGCGCTTTCTCTTTAGTCGAGTCTGCCCTCGTGTGGTGAAAGTGAGAAGCTCGTCCTACTTCCCACAAAGCCTTCCTATGCCCTGGATGACAGGAAGGGAATTTAGAGCTGCTAGCTGCTGGCCTCCCGCCACCTTCCTATCTTAAAGTTGCTTTTTATTGCTTCTCTCCCCTCTGTACTCCTTCCCCCTTTGACTCTTTTTCTCTTTAATTTTGTATTCTTTTTTTCCCCCTCTACTTCTTTCCTTCCCCTTGCCTTCCAAGGTGTTATTTAGTAGCTCAGCACTGAAGGTTAAAATTGATACTGAGCCTCTGGACTCTGGAGAGGATGTGGACTCTGCTTTAATGAACTAAGGCGGCTACTATAGTTTCAATAAAGAGTCACCTTGAAGAGTAATACCATGGCCTCAAAAGAGCCTCCTGTGCAGGCAGGAGGACATAGGGCAGGTGCTCCATGAGCTGGGCAGACGGATAAAGGAGGAGTCCTGGAGCCCTCGGTGGCTTCTTCAGGCTTTTATTAATCTTTCTTTCTGCATCAGAGGCGACCAGGCACATGGCTGGCAAGGGGGCCGGGGGCCAGGAGGCTGGCTGGGTGGCTGGCAGGCCTTCTAGCCTCCAGCGAATCTTCACTCTCTCTGGGCTCTCTGGGCTCTCGTGCCTCTGCTCTTACTGCTGCTCCTTTTCTGCCTCTGCTTACTTCCGCCTCTGCTCTGCTGCTGGTGTCCCCGTGACACTGCCCTTCTATACCCAGTCTCTGCGCACAGGTGCGCCCACCTGTGCATGCCCACACCCCACGCCAGGTGCCGCCATCAGGCATGCGTGCAGCACCACAGGTGTCCATCACTGATGCTAAGGACAGGAGGGTGGAAATACCTGACAACCTTCATTTACCCTACAGATACTGCATGGAAAATAGAGGTGGGTCTTGCTGGCCTTATAGGATATGGATACAACACGCATGAAAACCAAAAATCTGGACATGTGCACAGCCTTACAGAGGATCGGGAGGTGGTAAGACAAGATGGGTTCCTCTTTCCTCATCAAAGAAAGGCAGAAGGAGATCTACCCGTCATGCCCACAGGTCCCTCAGGGAGCCTCCCAGGAGACACGCAATCTGAATGATCAGAAACAATGTGTATCATGCAAATGTAGCCTCAGCACAAAGCTACTTGTTCCCTCTCAAGGCCCTATTCCAACCAACCTCTGTCCCTAGCGACAACCTGAACCACCTCGATATCCTTCTTATCACTCCACACATAGAAATCCTCAAAGGTATATATATCCTCAAACACACATTCAGAAGTACATTGTCTTCAAAAGCTAAATATCTTATGCATTCTCTCTCTCGCTCTCTCGCTCTCTCGCTCTCTCTCGCTCTCTCTCTCTCTCTCTCTCACACACACACACACACACACTGTAGACTCAACCTACTCAAATTCTATACTAGCTATTACCCTCCGCGGTGTCCAGCTTCCATCTTTTCCTTGTCTTTACTTAACTTGCTGTTCCTCAACCTGGAATAATCCGACTCAAGGTCCACAGCCTTTTGTGGAATTTATGTCAGTCTGGAAGCCCCTTGTCATTTCACAAACCTGAAACTGCATTAGTGCACAGAGCAAGACATGTCTGTCACCCAGGGAGATAGAAGTTGAGGGTATTTTCACACCCATATGAAAGCCTCATATTGAGATAAAATACATATATTTTAATAGAACTATAATTTACAGAGCTATTAATCTTTCAAGGCAGGAGGTGGGTGTGGGTGGGAAGGTAATGTGTTCATAAACTAACAAGGAAGAACTCAAGTGGCGTATGTGTTGCCGGAATCCTGAGATGGAATTATGACCCCATAACTCAGTTTGTGGGCTCTTTCCATTCTCTGATGGATGTATTGGAGAGCTGGGTTCCGGCTCACTTCCCCGTTTACTCTCCGGCTTCCACCGCCTTCTAGTTCCACCATGAAGACCCAGGCCAATCGTGGGATCTCCCTCAGAGACAGCAAGAGTGACGGGTCCTTGAACTGTATCTTTGTTGAGGAAATGCAGGAGATCCCCATAACTCTCTCAATCCAAGGACACTGAAAGAATTGCAGTGGGGAAACTTTTTTTCGAAAGCACAGATAGGAATGTCATAAACCACCTGCCCATTGGCTCCAGAGCTGGCGGGCATGGCTCACCCCTCGGGGCAAGATCACACTAGATACCCACAGGCAAAGGAAAAAACTCTCCAGTGTTTACCACAGGCAAAGGAAAAAAACTCTCCAGTGTTTACCAAGTGTACATTGTTCATTTTTTGGATGAAACTCTAAGACAGAATGGCTCTAAGTGTAATCCATGAGCCTCCTGCATTGGAGTCACCTGACATGACCTACTGAAAAGGCAGGTTCTTGGTGTCATCTCAAGTCTATACGGTCAGAACCCTGAGGGTGGAGTCTAGACATGTGGCTCTAGAATAAGCAACTGAAGTCATTCTTAACTCCACAGTAACATTTGAAAACCTTCTCTTCCAAGTTTTCCCTGTTATCCTTTGTTGTGCTAATACAATGCTTCAGAAATTCCTCCCTCAGAAATGTGGAATACTGGGGCCTCCCTTGTGGCGCAGGGTGGAGCACCACACTGGGAGTTCAATCCCCAGCCAGGGAGGGGACCCACATGGCACAGCAGACCTCTCCTGCCTCGCCTGCTGCTCCCCTCAGCAGTGTGTTTCAGTCCATCTGCCTGTTCTGCTAGCCGCTCCGTCTTTGGTGAATCTTCTCACTTCCCACATCTCTGGCCTGTACCCCAGCTCTTGTATGTGTAAGTAAATAAATCTTTTTTTTAATTTTTTCCCCTTTAATTTATATATATTTGACATCAGTTGTAATCCTCATTTTTTCCCCATCACCATATCACCAGTGCACCATCACCTCAGTCCCTTGTGCTCCCATCTTCCCTCAACCCTCCCCCTCTTCCCTCCCCACCAAGTGTCCCCAATTAGTCCTTGTCTTTAATTTTTGGTTTTTGTGTCTTTATTGTTATTATTATTGTTGTTGTTATTGTTCTTATTCCTTTCCTGGATCCTTATTTGGTTCCCTTATATTCCTCCTAGGGGAGGAACCATCTGGTATTTTTCTAAAAAAGAGAAGGAAAGGAACATGGAAATCTGAATGTGTCAAATCCCTGCTTTGTGCTCCCACCTCTGCCCCTCTGCCTCCTGCCCTCCAGCCGTCAGTCCCCAAGTTGCATTAGCTCACACACCCGCCCCTGGGTCTCCCTGAAAGTTCCAACCTGAACGTATCTCGCCGACAAGAGCACTTTGTGAACATCCAGACCTTTCCCTCCACCCTCTTGTCCAGCAAGTATATCTCGTCTGTGCCTGCTTCTCCCTGCATTTTGTTATTCATTAGATGACAGCTAACAATTTAATCTGATGATTAACCCAAAGTAAGGGTTAATGGGAAAGTGCTTCTTCTACTTTGGCGGTGTTAAATGACATTTGGGACAGATGAAGTTGGTCTGGGCCTTTTCAATCATGTTATTAGGCCCACACTGCCATTTGTGAGCAGTTTCAAATTCCCCACAAACTTATCTCTGAAATAATAATCTCCCTTTATCCCCAAAGAGTAAGACTTAAAAGCACTTTAAAAACTGAAAAGTGGTATACAAAATAATTTTTACTATTGGATATTTGGATGAGAAAAAAATATTGAGGTTAAATATTTTTAATTAACTTATGATAACTTCTCAAGACCAGTCCTGATTCAAAGACATATGGCAGTTACTTTCCTGTTTTTGCACTCTCTTGGCAGCAAGCAATAAAATCTTATTACATACAGTTCTTTCAAAAAAGTCTGGGTCAAATATGTCCTTTAGTCGGTAAAGGGGTGGGGGTCCCCAGATTTGACACTGCCTGCACTTCATTCTTTGTCTTCCACCTTCTTGAAACCCTGGCTTACATCTGCCATGCCATGTGATGCAGCCTCCCAAGGGTCATGTGGGGAGTCCTACTCCCTTGTTTTTAAAAAACTAGGCTGTTCTAGAGACATGACAAAAACTCTTAGTAAAAATGGACTAGAACGTGAATCTTGTGACAATCAGTCCAGTATACCACACTGCCTTGAAATTACTGCTTCCAGCTGTGGTACATATACACGATGGAAAACTATTCAGCAATCAAAAAAGAAAAACTAGACACATTCATAGGAACATGGATGGAACTGGAAGGGATCATGCTCAGTGAAGTAAGTCAGAAGGCAAAAGAAAAATACCAAAATACCAGATGGTTCCTCCCCTAGGAGGAATATAAGGGAACCAAATAAGGATCCAGGAAAGGAATAAGAACAATAACAACAACAATAATAATAACAATAAAGACACAAAAACCAAAAATTAAAGACAAGGACTAATTGGGGACACTTGGTGGGGAGGGAAGAGGGGGAGGGTTGAGGGCAGAAGGGAGCACGGGGGACTGAGGTGATGGTGCACTGGTGATATGGTGATGGGGAATACATGGGGATTACAATTGATGTCAAATATATATATAAATTTAAAAAAAGAAAAGAAAAAAAATATTACTGCTTCCAAATGGCCCTTCAAATGTCTTGGAGAGGGACCTCCCCAGTGGTGCAAGGAGTTAAGTACCACACTATGAAGTTCCCAAGGCCACTTCAGCACAAGTTCAGTCCCCAGCCAGGGAGGAGAGCCACATGGCGCCTCAGACCTCTCCTGTCTCGCCCGCTGCTCCCCTCAGCAGTGTATTTCAGCCTATCTGCCCGCTTTGTTCCCCACTCTGTCTCTGGTGAATCCTCTCACCCACCCACATCTCTGGCCTGTACCCCAGTTCTTGTATGCTTAAATAAATAAGTCTTTTTAAAAAAAGTATTGGAGACATTCTTTTTATCCTTAGGGGTTTGCCTGGTTCCATTCTCCTCATCTCTCTGCTTGTAACCAAATTACCCTTGGAAAGTTCTTCCCAGAAGCTGTTTATTGTTTAATTGAAATAACATTACTCTATAATATTATACAGGTTTCAGATCTACATTATTATAAATCAACATCTGATTTGTTACATTACGTTCACCATTAAAAATCTGGTCCATGGGCTGGGATTTATATATCTCAAATATCAGGTAGGTGTAACATGACATATCTTGATGCCATATGAGCAAAACCCAGACCCTGTGCTTTGCTGACCCTTATCCCCAAAGACTAGAGCTTTCTCTGGCCCCATACTGATGCTTGGCTGCTGACTCACCACCACCTTCACGTGGAAGAGCAAATATCACAGAGAAGGGGATGAGACTTCAGGTGATGAGACTTCTAGAACTACGCTAGGTTCTCACAGGACCATGGAAAGGATGGCAAGAGACCTAAAAAGGCATCACAACTCCTACAGACATATGAACAAGAATTCCAACAAGGCATACTTTCCTAAAACCTGCATTTAAAAAAAAAAAAAGAAAACTGTGTGACTTGCTAGCACACTGGATTTTCTAGCCTCAGAATTCACTTGGATTTTGTGAAGTGCTCATTGAAATACGATGCACATATTCTTTGGCCTGTGCCCAGTGAGAGAAATCTAAAGGTTGGATGATGCTGTCAAATAAATATGACACACAATAACAACTGTGGCCATGTGTAACTAGGCTCCTGAATTTGAAAACCAAATCTGAGAACATTTGGTGGCTTGATGATTTGCTTTGCCTATCTGCCATCTGTCGTTGTCTCCAGGAGCCCGGGATGGGCAGCCCCCTGGTCCTGCTCACTTAGGCCAGCTGGAAACTCACTCTATAGGGACTGCAGGACGGGTCTGCAAAAGAACAAAGGTCCCTGGCCCCGATCTCTCTGTGCAGCTGGGAAATCAGGCTTCCTACAACCGACTCCTCCCATATGCGTCAAAGCTACTTTTACATCATCTACCTCTGTTTAAAAGTTATATAAACTCACACGCTCACCTGCTTTATGTCTTCATGCTGATGTCTGTGGAGAAAAGTAAGGTCACCCGGTGACAATCAAGCAATTGTTTCTTTTGAGCTGAGCTGCAGAATGTCACATTTAAATTTCTCGCTCTCTTTTTTTAGCTGAATTAGTTCATTCTTTTCACAACAAAGCTTCCATCAAATGCTTTATATAAATTCGGTGTGCATTGCACTAGGTAAGCTGAGTTTTGCTTCCTGAACTAGGTTGATCTAAAAATCTAAGTTATTTTTACCCTTGTCCTGCTCCTCTACACTCACAGTTTTGTTTTTGCTTGTTTGTTTTTGTCTGTTTTTGTTTTCTGTCCCTGAACACACTGTCACTGCAGCTCCACCCTATTGTCCTAGGCTTTCGCCGACGCCTATGCCTGGCATCCCACGCTCTCACCCACCAAGTTGAGCTGTAGCAAGGGCTGGACAAGTACGCTGCCTCTGAGCCGCTAGTCAGCCTTTGCATCCCCCTTTCCTTCTGAGTGTTCTGCTTATGGCTTAACTCTGTTTTCAGTTCAATTCAAACCAATGTTTTTGGTTCACCCAAAACTCTATATAAATAGCAAGGACCTCTTGATGGCACCAATTGTTTCATTCTGGAAATTCCTGGCTCAATAGATACAGATCCATCCCTTTTAAGTTGGAGGCCATGGAGCTTGCCTGCCGTCGTCATGGTATCATCCCTTCTTCTGCCCGACAAGAGGAAAGAGCGGGCAACAATCAAGTTTCATTTGGTCGACTTATTTAGTACTGTTTTTTGTAGCTGGTTCTCGAAACATTCATTCAACTGTGCCCATTAATCGACAGCACAACTAATTCTCCACCTCCACCACCCATACATACCCTTCCCCTCACTGTTTGGACAGGAACATTCCAGATCCCAGGAACTTGTCTCATCTCTCTGAACCTGGTTCATAGAACCTTTGTCCTGCTTCCGGACAGTCATGTCTCTGTCAGCATCCCAGCCTTGGCACCCAAACCGTCAAAGTTGCAGTTTGATTTTATCCTAGTTTTACAAGCTATTGAGGTATCCTGTTACTGTTTCATGGGTGCTTGCAGAAGATGCAAGGTGCTTGGTTTAGAGACTGCAGGTTTGATTACTCATGGCAAGCCTGCTTTTTGTCCCAGTGGGAGCTATTTTTTTTTCAAAGATTTATTTATTTATGTATACAAGAGCTGGGATACAGGCCAGAGTTGTGGGAGGTGAGAGGATTCACCAGAGAAGAGTGGGAAGCAGAACAGGCAAATGGACTGAAGCACACTGCTGAGGGGAGCAGCAGGCCAGGCAGGAGAGGTCTGCTGCACCATGTGGGTCCCCTCCCTGGCCAGGGGCAGGAATTGAACTCGTGCAGCAGTGGCTGCAGTTTGCTTCATAGTGCATTGCCTAATACACTGCGCCACAAGGGAGGAGCCCAGTGGGAGCTATTACCTCATTCTTCAGAGTTGCTCACGGGAGATATAACCCTGGAAGTCCTGGGAGAAGAGATCAGAGTCGTTCATTCTTGGCGTGCCCAACAAGATGTGCAGAAGCTTGAGAGTCCAGTGAAGGAGCTTCTCCTAACAACACCCAGTCCTCCAAGGAAAAAGAAGTATTTTTCAAAGGTCTGCACGGTATCATTTGCCAATGTCCTTGTTGAAATACTCCCACCATGGCAGACTTTAAGCTACCACTGTGATGAGTCATGTCAGAGTTGGGAAGAAACTTTGCACACACTAGCTGGGCCATCGATTATTAAGTCTTACTTGAGTCAAATATTACTATTGTTGTTGCCATAGTCTTTAAAATGTACGTAAGAATCTTTTCTTCAATAGATACATGTTCTCACAGACTATTATTTTCAAAATGTATTCCTACATAAATTTTCAAATGTATATTGTCACATTTTTGCAGTCTGTTCATAAGTTAAGGACAAAATATTCCCTCCTATGAGAATTCTAAACTTTTCTGGAGACGCCTGAAGGGGAAATACTGGGTTATACTCATGGATATAAGAAAACTTATAACACTGAAATGCTGAGGACTGGAATGTGATCATCTCAACCTCTGGCTGGTAGTCAATCCCCTGCATTTCTTCCTGTATCTTTAGTAAACCATTAAAACATGTTTATAATAACATAAGGGACCATGCTAATAATTTTTTCAGTCTATGGTCATTTCCTCCAAAATTACCTGGTTTTAATTTTTTCATAGTATTTTTTAGTTCTTAAAGGGTCTGGTTTGGGGGTTCTGTTTATTTTTCTTCATCAATTTTCTCACTGTCTTTAGAGTGCAAAAATATGGGCTTCCCTGGTGGAACAATGGATTAAATCACAGCACTATGAATCACCACAGCCACAGAAGATGAGTTGGATCCCCTGCCAGGGAGCTGACCACCCACATGGCGCAGCAGACCTCTCCTGCCTGGCCTGCTGCTCCCCTCAGCAGTGCGCTTCAGTCTATGCACCTCTCTGCTCCCCATTCTGTCTCTGGTGAATCTTCTCACCCCTCACATCTCTGGCCTCATTCTTGTATGCATAAATAAATCTTTAAAATAAAAAAGAACGTAAAAACAAGAATTTTATCTTTCACATGTATCATTTTATCCCCAACACCTAGAACAGTGCCTAACATGTAAAAGGCGCAATAAATATCAGTAACTAAAGCATGCCTCTGCATTCGGTCACTTTGTGGATGGTGCACATGGCAGACAGCAATCAAGATGGCAACCAGAGGCTCCAAATTTTCACTCATCATTAAGCTTTGAGTTTCACGCCATCTAATATCCCAGTACTGTTACTCATGCACTATGTAAAAACCAAAGTTGGAAACCTCCCCATGGCTCCGTTTCCCTATCTAAGTATCCAAGGCTTTCTAAAGGATGGCTTCAGTTTTCATTTGTTTCTGAGGCCATGTGGTGCCCGGATATGAATCAGTGTCAGCTTTTCTCTCATTCTGATGACAGACACCCTTGCCTCTGGAGAGGAGAGATAAACGGTTATATTGTTGTAATCTGTCATCGATTAGAGTGATTCAGAATTTCTTTTATTGAGGTAGTGCTGGTTTACACTATTGTGCGGTTACTGTAGCCCTCCCCCCACCAAAGCACACCAGTCCACCACCATAGCCCACTGTGCCCCTCCCCATTTTGTGCTCCTCCCTCCCCCTTCCTCTATGAATGTCTCCATTCTCTAGTCTGCTTCTAAGGGCAAGGCTTTGAGTTTGGTTTTATCTGATGACTCAGAAATTCTGAAGACTCTGAAGACAACTTCTCAGTTGCTCTTTAACCAGGATCCCAACTATTATTCTGACAAGTTTCCCAACGTCACCATGCATCCATTTTCTTATCTATAAAATGGGGCTTATACTATCACAGGGTTGTGGTGCTAAAGTAGATAACTGAAATCAGTGGCCCTCAAAGAGAGGTCCCTGGACCAGCAGCATCTGCATCATCTGCCAGCTAGTCAGAAAAGCACATTTTTGGAGCCCTTCCCAGACTTACTGAGGAAGAAACCTTAGGATTGCAAACCCCCACATATACACCCCATATGTCTTTTAACAAGTCTTCTGGATGATTCTAAAGTACACTAAAGTTTAAGGACAACTGATAGAGATGAAATCACTGGACACTTCTACTCAAAGTCTGCTTTTCACTTATTCATTCAGATTTATTAGCCTTCAACTAGTCCCAGCTAAGCTATAGAATTGTTTATCCTTACCCCGTTTGGCAGACCTGAATGATGGTGGGGAGACTTGGGAGCAAACTCTGCCCTAAAATCCAACAATAACTGCTTGTTCTGACTGCTTTTCCTCTTCTCCACAATTACCAAATTTTGGCAAAAATTTTGCATCCATATTTATGCTTTTCCTTCCTCGTCATTTTATTTGTCAAGGAGTTGTTTCAATAAACCACCTTATCCATGTTTGAGTAGCTAGACGGTAGCCTGCAATGGAAGAGTCTAAGGTGCCAGTATTCTAGGGATGGTAGCGAGAAGGGCACGTGTTTCAGAATCCCCAGGTCCTCGGCTCACACCACCCAGTGACACTGGGTAAGTTTGTCCTGGTGGAGACGGAGTTTTCCAAATTGAAAATGGGGTGAACGATAAGGAAAGCCTCCATTTTGTGTGTCTCCTATGTACCAGGCACTGTGCTAGACATTTTACATTTGTTATACATAATTTCATTGAAACCAAAACCATAAATTACCACATACGTTTTTATTAAAGATATTTTATTTAAATATTTCTGATATGGAAGGATAAATATTGGATGGTTTCACTCTTAGGTAGAAAATAGAGAAAACAAACAAAGAATCAGAGAAAGACAAAGTTTAAAACTAACCCTAGAAAGCTGACCATGGAGCTGAGGTATCCAGGAGGGGAAAGGGAAGGAAGGGGAAGGTGGAGAGGACAGGCAGTGCCAGGAGAGGGGAGCACAATGGACTATGGTGAAGGACTAAGGGTGTGTCGGCAGTGGGGAAACTATGGTGACCAAGCTTGAGGGGAGAAATCCAACATTGTGGAAAAACAAGCAAGAATGTAAAATAATGATACGTCAGTAATAATAAAAATAAGGGGGCTCCCTGGTGGCGCAAGGGGTTAACACCACGCTATGAAGCATCCACAGCCACTGCAGCACGTTTGAGCCCCGGCCAGGGAGCTGACCCACATGGCACAGCAGACCTCTCCTGCCTCGCCCACTGCTCCCCTCAGCAGTGTATTTCAGTCCATCTGCCTGTTCTGCTCCCCACTCTGTCTCTAGTGAGTCCTGTCACCCTCTGCACCTCTGGCCTGTACCCCAGTTCTTGTATCATAAATAAAAAATAATGTAAATCATGCCATACCTAAAAAAAATAATAATAATAAATAATAAATACTTCTGAGATTTTCAACATGATTTCACAAAACTCAATGCCTCTCATCCGTTTTCAATGTAATTAAATGATAGTAAAGACACTTGATAGGACTTTGATATGGACACTTGATATGAGACTTAAAAATAACTAGCTTTTCAGCAAACTCAGTTAGCATGCCTCTATTCCAGTAAGTGAGTGAATAGCAGGAAAATGAGGCTAATTATGTTGCAAGTTTAAAGAAAAT
Organism: Galemys pyrenaicus; assembly: GCA_019455555.1. Taxonomy (NCBI): domain Eukaryota; kingdom Metazoa; phylum Chordata; class Mammalia; order Eulipotyphla; family Talpidae; genus Galemys; species Galemys pyrenaicus. Next base: position 5,525,990 of record JAGFMF010011726.1, on the reverse strand, counting down.
AGAAATAACCTCTTAATCACGGTGTATCTGCTTTGCAGTAGAAGGTTCTTAGTTCATACTTAATTGAAAAGGCAAGTCACTGTTGAATTTTGAAAATCCTAGAAGAGTGTTTTTTAAGTAATTAAATGTAGCATTTTATGGTTGCTTTTGTAGTTTAGAATTCGCGATGGATATCAGGGGATGTACATGCCTTCTGCTCCCATAGATTTAATCAGACTTCTCACTTGCTCGCTCGCGTAATGGTTTATGGTACCTTTGATGATTTGCAACCAACCTAGCACTTTTAATAATTTACTGTAAAAGCATTTAATTTTTAATGGACAAGAATGGGTTAGAGGTAACTTTTGCATTGGTAAGTGCTCTCCTGAAGACTGGGAGAACGAACAGTATATTTAAATTCCAAACGTTATTGAAAAAACGCATCCTTTATTACCAAAATCAAATGCATAATTGAAGAACATACCTAACCCAAAATTATTGTTCATGCTTTATTTAACCAGAAGAGAGCACTCCTTTCACAGTGCTATCATGTGGACATTTTTTTTCAAATTCTCATTTTTTTGCCTTATATTCCATGCAGTTTCCAATATTCTGTTCCACTACATCAAGCATACCTGCCACGAGCTTTGAATATACGTCATTTTATTACATCTTGCTAATCAAGAAAAGAATGGTTTGTTATGTCTGGTACATAAAAGAAATATCATTTTACATTCCTTTTCTTTAAAAGTTTTTCTAAAATCTCCAATATAATGTGTGTGCATACCTAGGAATGATTACACAACTAGTCTTTAAAACAGCATTTTCTATTTGGAAAGAAAAATGGGAAGATGCCAGGACAAATATTTCTTAAGACTTGATGGAGGACAAAACATATCTGGACTTCAGAGGCACATAAAACAAAAATGTTGCAATTACAGAGTAATCCCTTTTTCAGATATGCCATATGTAAAAATAAGAATGACTTCACAGGACTGCTTTCTGGGGAATCGACTAACAGCCCAGAGCCCTGGAAACTTATTCTACTCTTCTAACATTCCACAGCTGACTGTCCCCAAGCTTACCCTGAAATGGGCCACAGGTCAAGAGGCCAAGTCTGAGCTCTGTTTCTAAAGCACCTTTGGAATTCAGACAACCGAGGGGTTGCATGAGAATGTGAAGCTCATTCTCTTTGTTTTGGCCTTCAGAGTCTCAGTACTGCCACAGAGGCTGGGTTCCCAGGAACCCTTGGTACTTGGCCAAGGAGTTTGTGTGAAAATCACCCCATCTAAAAATGGAAGTTTGAGGATCCAATCACCATTTTCAGGCTTGGTCTTCTGGGATGAAGCTGTAGGTGCCAGACTTTTCTGATTAAAGACTCTTTCTAATGCCCACCGTATTCTGGCTTCCTGGCAGGAGTTATATATAAAACAGCCCCTTTCTCTATGAGCTAGATTTCATCTGTACCCCAGCTAATGAACAGAAACGTGTCATTCTAATCAATTGTCCCCCTGATATTAAAAATAGGAGTTGTTCCTAAGCAAGGGCAGCTGAGTCAGATGACTTTCACTAATAACATGTACACACCTCATTCTTTCCTTTAGCTCTCTCAAATTCTTTATCTCACATCACCAACGTAGACTTTTATTTTTTTTTTAAAGATTTATTTATTTATGCATACAAGCACTGGGGTACAGGCCAGAGGTGTGGGGGGTGAGAGGATTCACCAGAGACAGAGCGGGGA
>JAGFMF010011726.1:5437421-5522311 GCA_019455555.1 Galemys pyrenaicus | reverse complement strand
CCCTCTCTGGCCGGCAGCAGGGATCGAACTCGTGCTGCAGTGGTTGCGGTTTGCTTCATAATGCGTTGCTTAACCCACTGCGCCACCAGGGAGGCCCTGAGCCAGGATTTAAAGGGTGAACAAGAGTCCTTAGCAAAGTCTCCAACAAAAATCTAAGCCCCAAACATAGGAACGCCCAAGTTTATGAAGACCTCCATTAAGCCAGCATTTCCCAGTGCATTTTTAGAACTTGGGGACAAAAGGATTCACAGTCAAAAGTTAGGAAACACTGAATTCTATGACACTAAACTGTTCTTTATAGCAAGTCTTCTTATTCTTTACACCTTTACAATGTATGCAACAAATATGTAAATCAATACACCTAATGGGTACAGAGCTGGAGCAGGTGAAGTCAGTGCACATTATCAGTCTAGACAAGATAGACAGAGCAGAAAGTGATTCCTGGGAAGGGAAGCCTCCATCACTGTTTAGAACTCAAGGGTCTACTTGTCTGTGTTCATACAGGTACACAGGTTAGATCTGTATTCAGGGCCTGTACTCATGGATTTATTTTATGTGTGTTTTAGACTAAGATGAGGAAAGATGGTGATACACTCCACTAATGAATATTCAAATCTTAGCTGAAAAAAGCAGATGAGTCTTAACATTTAGTGTGAGCATTCTTGACACTGCAATCATTCTCGTTCCAGAAAGGCTGTCGTTGTCTTCGAGGATGCCAGAGACGCAGTTGGTGTCAGTGTTACCCAGAAAAAGGTGACTGAACAACCCCAGGCATTGGGTTGGTGGCAAAGTACTAGATGACTAAGCCAAATTAGCAACCGGAAATCACTCTCTTCTTTGTATAATTACAACAATCTGGTTAATAATCAGCTCTTCCTTTCACACTCACTGCATGTGAGATAGTATGTGTTGAATGGTGCTTTTTCTATTTGTGGAAAAAATCACAAATGAAGTCAATTTTAAGGAGCACTCAATATTAATAAAAAAGAGAGAAACGCAGATGGCCTTGATCACATCCTGAGAGATGAATGACTGTGGGCCACTGTTCCTGTGAACAGAACTTCAGAAACTGCAGATAAAGAAAGTCTTCGGGATATGACACTACTTAAAGCATGTGCTACCTGTATAATAGGCTGGAAAAGAACGATTCCGTTGATGGAAGGAGATTTAGATCTATGACTTACATTATCATGATGGATCCTATGTTAATATTAAAGTTCCATCCATCATATTGGAAAGTTCCCTGGAGAGTTTTTAACATTCCCTGGTGACTGACACGATTCGTATATCACTGCCATCCTGCAGGCCAGTGCAGGACCTCCGCATAGGACTTTTCCTACATTCCATTATTCCATTTTATTTCTCTGCAAATGGAGTTTCTTTTAAGTTTTAGAAAGAAAGTTGCCTCGCTCCTGATCACGCAAGTTCATAGTGCTTCACGACGCCATTGCTCGGTCGCTCCATATTGTTTCCTCTTTCCCCTTCCTCTGCTGATAGTAAAATTAGCAACAATAAGAGCTCTTTGCTCTGTGGACTTAGGAAACTTGGCTCAAGCTGTTAGTACAAGCAATAAAATGCAGGACAGCTTATATTTTGTGGCCTATAAAACGTTGGATGGTGTTATTCAGATTCTTTGGTCGTTGGCCACGGTCTGCAAATGTCACATTTCATCAAAATCACTTCAGCAATTGTTGTTCACTGGCTTGTCCAAATAGAGAGGGCGATGCAATGGGCTCATGTGGGAAAGGAGTTAGTCTCTGGCTTCTAATTTACCGCAGGGCAAATTAGAAGTGCTGCCCCAGGTTCTCAGGTGTAAAGTGGGGGTGACCTTGACCCTACCTGCCAGAGGCTCCAAATACAACTGCTTTTGAGATTTGGGCTGGGAATGAGGGAAGAGACTAAGAGGTCAAGAATCATTCAGCAGGGTCTTTCTGTTGGCGCAGTGGGTTAAGCAACGCACTATGAAGCAAACCGCAGCCACTGCAGCACAGAGTTCGATCCCTGTTGCCGGCCAGGGTGGGGACCCACATGGTGCAGCAGACCTCTCCTGCTGTGCCCGCTGCTCCCCTCAACAGTGTACTTCCGTTGATCTGCCTGTTCTGCTCCCCGCTCTCTGTGGTGAATCCTCTCACCCCACACACACCTCTGGCCTGTACCCCAATGCTTGTTTGCATTAATAAATAAATATTAAAAAAAAAATCATTCAGCAGGCCTGGTTCTCTCATCTGGACCAGAAAGAAAACCTAGAAGATAAAAGTGCATCTTCTGCCAGCCTGCCGGTGGTGCCTGTCCCCTCCCAGGCTACTTCCCACCTCCTCCTCCTCCCAGCTCACAGTTAACTCTGGAAGAGAGTAAGAAGAGCAGCAGCAGTGGCAGCAACCAGTAAAGGTCATTTGGGGGGGACCTAAGTGGGCTGAGGACTCAGCCAGCCTGCTGATTACTTGCTCAACTTTTTTCTCCAAACGGGTAGAAGAGAAACTGTGACTGTGCCAGCACACACAGCGTGTGTGACCGTGAGTGGCCACCCTTCAACACCAGGTTTTTATTTTGTTCTGGAATATCACCCACCCCCACGCCAGCTCTTTAGACAATTTAGCCCTCAGAAGGCTTTCCAGAAGGGGTGGGGAGGATGTGCCCTCTGCTCAGGCTCTCTCCCAAAGGAGATGGGGCAGCATAATCCGAAGCACATGGAACTTTCCTTACTCGTGGTTAGAGGAGAGGGTTGTGGGACCAGACAGCAGGCCCCTTAGATGGAGAGCATGCGCGGCTAGCAATGGAAGGAAGAAAGTACCTGGCAGATTTTTCAATCGAAAAATCTTATAAATTTTTAAATCTTACTCTTTCAAAATGAGCCATAAATGGGTCAAATGATACAGAATAGTAAAATGGATGTGATATGAATTCTTTATAATTATGGAAATGGCAGCTTTCTTATTGGTTACATGAGTCACGTAACATGTAATTCCCTGTCTTGAGTTATTAATAATGGATACACAGTTATCAAATGGTCTTAATGAACACTTCTAAATGCTTTCTGTCACAGAAAGCAAATATTTTATTGTAGACGGATAGGTTTGTAGGACTGAACTAGAATGGCCCATCATTACTACCTCTAATTTAGTGTAAATACTGTCAAAAAATTGACAGAGAACAATGAAGCTAATTACCAAAAGAATATATACTTAATTTGGAATTATACACAAGAGTCTTATTTTTACAGCCTCCAAAATAAACACTTCTCACTGATCCCTACACAGGATATTGGCCTGTTTCCAAGGAAGACTACCCACGTTTCAGTGGGAGAATGGCAAATCTGTCAACTTAATAGAAAAAGAAACTTTTTTATTCAAAGGGCAATGAACCACGTTGCTCCGGGTCATAGAACTCGCTCAACCTGAGTCAAGAGTGGGAAGAAATGAGGTAAGCAGTGGCACTGCAGCAAACAAAAGGGTGTAAAACATTTAGGAAAGTGGCCCAAGGTAAAAAGAGCTTAGGACTATCTAGGGATCAAACCACCTGGTCTTGAAATTCTCAGGACAGTGCTTCATCTCTGGTGCAGGCTGAACCACTGAAAACAGGAATATCTCCAAATGCCAAAGAGAAACACCTGAGCCAGTGTTCTCACCTGCCAGGGGAGAAAGAATCTTACAGGCTCTCGAAGTTGGCACTGCTTTTGATAGATATATAGAGAAAGAGCTGGGACTTGTGCCCTCTGCTGCCCCTGGGGAAGGAATATCTAGGATTTGTTTTGCTTTGTTTTGTTTTTACCATCAAAGCCCCATATGAGTCACAAAAATATCACACAAGAACACCTGCTTGCAAAAAACAAAGACCCAGATGGCACAGATGAAAATACTGTCTGCGGCTATCACCAGGCTAGGAGAGACACCTCCTCGGCATCTTTACAGAGAAACAGGAACTTCCGCATCAATATGCATGGGGAAGGGGCCTCCCTGGTGGCACAAGGGGTTAAGCACCACACTATGAAGCATCGGCAGCCACTGCAGCACAAGTTCAATCCCCGACCAGGGAGGGGACCACATGGCGCAGCAGACCTCTCCTGCCTCGCCCACTGCTGCCCTCGGCAGTGAGTTTCAGTCAGTCTGCCTGTTCTGTTCCCCACTCTGTCTCTCATAAACCCTCTCACGCCCCCCACACACATCTGGCCTATACCCCAGTTCTTATATGCATAAACAGATAAATCTTTTTAAAAAATAAATAAAACAAGCATGGGGAAGCTGCCCTTTGACTGCAAGTCAGAACTAAATTTTGCACCAGCTTGGGGAGCCGTTTTCCTCCACTTGGGGAATTGGATTTATGGAGAGAGAGAAGTCCAGATCTCCTCAGCCCCATCCCCATCTACCCCATTGTGTGGAGTGCCTTTTGTATTGTCTTCTCAGTGGCTCCACCTGCCTCCACTCTTTCCCACAAAGGATCTGCTGCCCCTGATGACAGATCACTGGTTCAGGAGGCCAACACCTTGCCTCGCATCGATCAATCAGAATCCTTCCATAGAATTTTGAATCTGAAACTGAGATTAGGCAGTCTCTCAGAGGATGACTGAAATGGGGATGTATATATCTATCAAAAGCAAGAGGTATTGGCAAATGGATAGAGAAGAAGAAAAATCAAGACAGTGGGCCTCCCTGGTGGCGCAGTAGGTTAAGCAACACACTATGAAGCAAACCGCAGCCACTGCAGCACGAGTTCGATCCCTGCTGCTGCCCAGGGAGGGGACCCACATGGCGCAGCAGACCTCTCCTGCCTCGCCCACTGCTGCCCTTGGCAGTGTGTTTCAGTCAGTCTGCCTGTTCTGTTCCCCACTCTGTCTGGTGAATCCTCTCACCTCCCTGGACTGTAGCCTGTACCCCAGGCCTTGTATGCATAAATAAATAATAAATAGTTTTTTAAAAATCAAGACAGCGGTAGGAGGAAATAATGAGAGTGATGCACAGAGAAGAAATGAGAGTCCAGGAGAAAATTCCAACGGCGATTGGAATGCGGGGCTCCAGGTGTTCCAGAGGCCCCATTCCCACTCATAAGGTACCCCGGTGTCTTTATAATAAATGCCCCATTTTGCTTAAACACATTAGAAATGTCAGTAGCATGGAGCCAAGGACTCTGCGTAGTCTACCAGCTAAAGACCCTCCCTTTGCAGATGTGCTGACAGGAAAGCCTCAACTACAAAACACAAGAACAGGAAACTGCAGGGAGACAGAGAGACCCAACGAGAGCCCACAGCAAGGCCTCGCTTACTCCATTTCTCACCATCCAGTGCTTATTCACCTGTGTGTTTGCTGTCTTTAGTGATGTGCAGGAATAAGACACATTTTCCTGGGGTATTTTTACCCAAGTAAGATCAGGTTAAATTATACATTAAGGGAAGTTTTAAAGTGGTGCATTTAGGGTCTGCCCTGGTGGCACAGTGGGTTAAGCAATGCACTATGAAGCTAAACCACAGCCACTGCAGCACGAGTTCAATCCCTGCCGCTGGCCAGAGAGGGGACCCACATGGCGCAGCAGACCTCTCTTGCCTCGCCCGCTGCTCCCCTCAGCAGTGTGTTTCAGTCCATCTGCCTGTTCTGTTCCCCACTCTGTCTCTGGTAGATCCTCTAAACCCCCGCACTTCTGACCTATACCCCAGTTCTTGTATGAATAAAAAAATAAATCTTTTTAAAAAATAAAAATAAAGTGGTGCATTTAAACAAACAAATCAGCCTAAAATCCATGACATGGGCCTCCCCGGTGGCGCAGTGGGTTAAGCAACACACTGTGAAGCGGACCGCAGCCACTGCAGCACGAGTTCGATCCCTGCTGCCGGCCAGGGAGGGGACCCACATGGCGCGGCAGACCTCTCCTGCTGTGCCCGCTGCTCCCCTCAGCAGTGTACTTCCNTTGATCTGCCTGTTCTGCTCCCTGCTCTCTGTGGTGAATCCTCTCACCTCCCACACCTCTGGCCTGTACCCCAGTGCTTGTACGCATAAATAAATAAATCTTTAAAAAAAAAAATAAAATCCATGACAACATAGGAAGGGCTAGTCCATTGCTCCTGGCCTAGAGGTTAGGGGCTGGGCGTGGCCTGGGAAGATTCACATTTATCTAATCAAATGTTTTCAAATCATGGTCACTGGCTACGTCTATCATGAATCAGTGACACTCAACCAGGATGAATCAGCTCACAAACACACACCACTCTAAAACCCTCTGGGTCATTCAAGTCTGTGATTAGAAGAGGATGTTGTCCTAGAGTTGGCATGTCAGTTTATGTATCTAAACATCCTCTATAAAACCTTTACCAGCTTTGTCTATTTTCTTTTTATTACAGTTTCACAGAAAGAAAACATCTGATTTATTAAGCTCACATAGTCCCAAAAACTCCGTGTAGAATTAAATCCATTAGGTATTTCATAGAATGACATGAACATTAGTTAGCTCTTTTAACCTCAATTCACATGGAATTTTCTGTCTCGATCTCACCTTGTAGAATCGGGAAAACTGTCAGGAAATGTCCCCCTTTAGTGAGGGTTATACCCAAAGTCCTGTAGGTTTAAAAGCATTATCTTTCAGCGATCCTCCAAAGACAACTACTTGGCTGAGGAATCTTCTGTTTGCTCGTTCGGAATTGCTTGAATTTAACCAGCAGAACTGGCCGTGCTGCAATTCCTAGCTATCTGATGAATATGTTCCCTTGGGGGTCCAGCAGAACCAGTGTTGAGAAGTGCAAGTCCCTCCTTGGTGAAGAGGTCCAGCCACTGTGACCCAAGTGATACAGGAACCAAAGGGTTCTAAGCACCCTCAGGAGCCCAGACCTAGAGCAGGAAGTAGTACGGCCAAAACCAAAGCCTGGGAACAGAAAAGATGAAGGCCAAATTTCCAACATGCCCCTTCAAGGATGGTCAGGGGTGGTTGGCTCCTGTGGACTCAGAAAGCACCTGACCCCAGATCAAAAGGAGAAAAAACAGGCAATGCACCGAATAGGGAAATTTCAAATCACCCAATTTTATGAGCTGGAACGGGTTGGGGTCGGGGGGTCGGAGGGTGGGTAGGATGGCTGAGGCACTGGTGGTGGGTAGGGTATGAAAGTACATGTTTGCAGTGGTCTGAATCTATAACCACAGGAGCAGATACAAAGATGATCGCTAACATCCTCCCAAACCCACATCTGTGTGGGTTTAAGCAACAGATCTTAGCAGAGGCGTGGCCAGCCTTGTGGGAAAAGGCTACCTAAGGGTTAGACTATTCAGTCTCCCATTTTTCTTTTTAGTAAAACAAATTATTATTTGAAGAACACATTTGACGTGTTAGAGCAAAATCCTTCAAAACAAATATAAAACAAAACAAAAATCCAAGATCCTGAAAAGCACACACCTTTTAAGAAATCGCAGTATCTGCATAGGTTGGGATTACAAAGTGGGGGCTTGCTTATTTTTAAACTATTAAAAGTAAGACTGGCCCAAAAGAGAGAAAAATTCCAGGAAAGGTCTTAGTTACCACGGCCTATATTTGTGTAAAAACTATGTGTTGTTTTAACTAAACATCTGGTCTTTGTCCCTCATGTAGAGAATTCCGAGTTTCTTGACACTTTGGCAGGAGGTACCACAGCTCCCTGCCAGGTCAGTAAAAATCACACATTTTTCCTGCAAGGGAAAAAATGCCAATAAAAATGAAACATTAAAAAGCATAAAAGTCCGAACTGGAAAGCTGTGGTGCAGAAAGGCTGCTTCCTGATCAGTGTTGCACAACCGCTTTTGAATTTTTTTAAGCATTATCACTCCATATCATTTGAAAAACCTAACGCTTATATTGAAAGTTTGTTCAATATATTGTTCTAAAATTCATCTTTTAGATACAAGGACCTTGGCATTTCATGGCCCTTCTAGAATAAATCATGTGAATTAATTTTAATAAATATTTAATGTTTATTCTTGTATTGTACAAATTGATTCTCTAAGTTACTTCAACTAGAATTGAATTTCGACTGCTTTTACTACAGAGAGAAATAATCTTTGTCTCATGTTCACGTCAGCACCTTCTAAGGCCTCTGGCGTTGTAATCTGTCATTGTGAAAAGCAGAGAAGTAAATACAATCCTGCTATCAAAATATGACAGGCTCATTATAACAAGTCACTCGTAAATCTCGAAACACGGGCACCACCACACATTTTTAAAATAATAATTTTATACAATTTACACAGGATGGTTTTATTTGGAACCAAGGCAGGTATTTCTTTCTCTTTGCACATATAATGCCGAAATGAATTATACAGCAATATCACCATCCACCTCGAAAGGCGGCCTGAAATTAGTTAACAAATGGTTGCAAAATACTTTGCAAACAGGAAATGCAAACAAGCACTATAATAGCCATAAATTCTTCTGCACAGCACAACAATTGGATTACAGGAAGGAAAGGAAGAAATAAACATTATAAAAAGGCAAGTGCCCTGGGAGTAAACTGTTAACTGGAGGAGAAGGAGCGGGGCTCTGTAATGAGGTTCCTCTGGATATTAAAATGAACCACCTCTCTGGTAGACCTCACAGTGGCTTCACAGGGCATGGATCAATGTATGGAGTGAGCTGGCCTTACTGCGTAAAATAGAAATAAAATGTGTAGCCTGTGGCATACTTTAAATGCTCTACCAGAAATACAGCTATACCAAAGTCCTAAGCCCAACTCGACTTAGCTCAGTTCCTGATGGGTAGAAGTGATTTGTCCCCCACTCGAACGACTCAGCATAGGTTAGGGCGTGTCCAGTGAGCGTGAGAGAATTATAATGAGAGAACCCGTCTCTGTCCTCCGTCAGAGAAGCCAGTAAGTCTATGAAGTTTGCCTGGTGAGAGAACCTGAAGCAGTTGTTGTGCAGTCCCTCTTCACACCCTTCCTGGTGTTTCGAGCCCACCTACCTGGCAAGACCCACCTGAACTTACCAAGTCATGAACAGCTCTATGACAGAATAAACGTAAACTCACATTCCATCTCCTCATGCCTGACGACCCAGGTATGGGTCACAACTGGAAAGCCCTACAGGTGAGTCCTCGGCAGGAGAATATTAAGACGTTATGATTTAGGATAAGTCACAAATTTAAACTCTAATAATGTATATAAGTCATAGCAAGGAGAAAACACTGTTCAACAGTTAGGGAGACTGAGAAAAATAATTAACAAACAACTTTAGTTTGACCTCCTATTTCTAATACTAATTTTTTAAAAATGCATTCATTTAGAAATAAAATGTCCCAAGTAGCTGTGAGAGAGACAATGGAAATAGCATTATGACCTGTGCATGCAAAGTCCTGCGCTCTCATATTTGCAGAGCATTGGAGGGGACAGGCCAGGAAATGAGACAAGTCAGAGTGAAAAGAGCCATGATTAGGGGAGAACAAAGAGCTATTTCTTGAAGCTGGAAGTCAGGAGAGACTTCTTGCACTGTGTCATGGCTCAACTGAGACCCAAACAATTAATAGGTGGTAGAAGGAAAGAAGAGATGGGATGAATATTCCATGCAAGGAAAATCAGGGGCAGAGGCCTGGAGGCAAGAGAAAATATGTCCATTGGAAAGAACAGAAAGAAGTGTGCCACCCAACAGATGATGCAGGCAGTGGCAAGAGATAATGCTAGAGAAATAAACAGAATCCAGGTCTTCAAGAGTTGGCCAAATGACTCCAAAGATATGGAAAACCATCAAAAGTTAATAAGGCAGAAAGTCATAAATATAATGGCGTGTGCAATTTTTCAAATTGCACTATGGACAAAGAACTGAAAAGGACCAAGAAAAGATGTAGGCAGGGGAATGATGAACTGATAACAGCAATGGGGAGGAAGAGGTATGAACAGATGTGAAGAGTTATTTAGAAGTAAGAAGAAACTACACACACTTGTAGTGCATATGTTTTCAAACTGTTTGGGCTCAAATTTGACTCTGCCATTGGTGAGGAAAGCTGCCTAATCTTTCTGTAGAGTAGGAACAAAAATAGTACCTGCTCACGGCATTATTGTGAAAGATAAATAAGCTAATTCACAAAGTACTTAGAACAGTCTCTGGCACTTGATTAGTACACAAAAGTACCAGTTAATATGGAGTATAATAGCACAAAACTAAAACAACACACCTGTTCACTAACTGTGGAATGGGATTTGGAAGAAAAAGGGGAGGGAATCATCAAGACTCTCACAAAGAATTTTGACTTAGACAAATGGGTGGATGTTAGTAACCGCCAATTATCTGTTTGTTGCCTCTTTCCTCCAAATCCACCCTTCATCGCAAGCTCTGAGATAATAATATAGATAGGCCCACTGCAACTGGCACAGCTTTAAACTTTGTCAGTAGGAGGCACGGGAGGGGTACCAAAGAAAGGGACTTCTCTTTCTGGCTCCAGTGTGCTTCCATTTGCTTCTGTTTCTACCCCTACAGATGAGGGCATCCAGTTGCACTCAGCCCCATCAAGTTTCAGTGGCAGATCCTGAGCAAGTCTCAGAGATACCTAAATACCCAGAGGTTGTCTTCCCAACCTTGACCCATCTGCACCCCAGAAGAGTGTCTTCTGCTTGTGATTGCAGATAGGTTCCGGCCCTGGGTGACCCAGCAATTTTCTCTGCCATCCAAACCTTCTCCCGTAAGGCCTGAATTCCCATTTGTCCTTTCCTTGGATACTTCCCCTTGGCCCTAGTGGTTCTTTACCCTTTTATAGAGAATCTCCTGTATTACCGAACAGTTTTCATATTAATCATTTCCTGTGTTGCCTGTCTCCTGATTGGACCCTGGTGGATTATTCATTGAAAGAGGAAAACTCAGAATAGAAAAAGTTACTGAAAAGATAAATTCTACTTTGAACATTCTGGAATTGAGATGACTGTGGGACAGCACTCTGTTAGGAAGCTGAATATCTGCAGAGTTGAATGCTCAGCTGTAGTGCCCAATCCAGAGAGACAAGTTCAGAAGTAACCTTAAGGTCTCTAAAATCTTAATCTATCAGGCATGTTTTTGTAAAGGCCACACATCAGGAAGGTAGAATTTCTATTTAATTTTTGCATGCTCATATATGTCTAGTCAAGAATTCCTAAATGTGCTATATATGTGGCAGATATTTCATTAAAAGATTTAAGGTGAATGCATACCGTGTATGTTAGGTAATGCTGTTTTATAGCTGTTAATGTTTTCAACGCTAATTGAAGAGATGGTTGAAAAGAGCCAAGCTCTATATTAATAAGATAACTCTAATTACACTGCAAAGTTGGAAGCTTAAGTCTGGTGGAGGCAGGGGAGTATTTAGTCCTATCAACTACTCAGGATGTTGATTGCAGTCAGAAAACCTCATCCATGTGCCAAAACCCCACGTAGCAGCCCTGAAAACGGGTGCACTGCTCATGTTTAAAACAACTAGATACATACACATATTAAAAGAGACCCGGCTTCCACATTTTCCAGGTTGTAAGCTTAGCCAATAAAACTTGCTTCACCCATTTCTCAAAAGTTTGGATCTACTGACCACAAATAAAAGGAAGTTCCATCAGCAGTTTGCAAAGGAACAAATTGGAAGAGAGACGGATGAAATCCTCAGGGAAATTAAACCCAAATAATCCAATAACAGTGTTACAAAATTAACACCAGAGTATGAATTGAATTAATTGCCTCCTACTGTGGGGATGCTTGGCTACCGCAAACCCAAACAAACGAGGCCAGTGATGTCAATCGCCCTACCAGAGGCCAAGTGGGTACCCAAGCATTTACCCACCATTGTTTTTCAGCTTTCTTATTTACTCCGGAGATCTATAATACAAAGAAAGGTCTTTGTGTCTGCCCATCGCATCTCTCATAGCTAATGCTCATATCCTATGGCAGGTTGGTGAGAGAGGCTGACACAAAAAGGATAATTTTATGACTTGCTTTTCTATTAATTCACTTCTAAGTAAGTGCCTGTTTCTGGAAGTAACTAGTGTTGAAAACAATTAATGTCCTTTTCTCCTGAGAGGGCTGAATGGACAAGTGACTTCAGTGATTTCTCTAGAACCCTGCCAGTCCAGCGATAAGAGAGGTGTTTAAGCATACCAGTCAGCTACTATGAAAGAGAGCTGCTTTGGTATTTCAGTAAATAAGCATTTATTTCTGAACATTCTTTTCTTATACCATGATGTTAGTATGCCAATGGCAATTTGAGATTACCTAAATCATAGGGGCTGAGGAAACAACAAAATTTGCATATGTGTTACTTAATCAAACTTCAGCAAGGGCTTTGAAGGGCTTTGAGGAGAAAGGTAGGATGCAGCATCATCACAGAAATAAAATCCTGATGCTTTATACAGTTGGCCAAATAAGGCCCACAGGCTAATACAAAAGGGCCTGAACCGTCTCCAGCTTCTTCTGAGACAGCCACTTTGTCAAAATGCCTCTTGCACAGGCTTAGGCACACCTTCACGTTACCGCTGACATTTATTCCTGAAGCCTTTTAATAACAAAATCGCATTTACCAAAAGTTAATTAATGGCATTTTACTGGGGTATTATGTGACTTAGAATTCTTTTCACATTCTTCATTTTGTTTGACATTTTGAAAATATCATGCTTAACTTTTTTGAATGGATTAAAAAAATTTAACATAGCTAGCATGTACTGAATACTATTTTTCCCTTCTACCAAGAATTGACGCAAACACTGAAAAGAAAATATTTTTTGTTTGCACTTGGAGAAAAGAAGCATTCTGTTTGTTTGGAATCTTAATTGCTATGACCTCAAACTTACCTAATTTAGAAGCTTCTTCTTAATAAGAAAAATTATTTTCAAAGTGAATGAATTTGCAAACAGAAACAATTGCTGTCTTCCCAGAATGAACTACCCACATTCCTTACATACATATTTTAGCTAAACCCTCTAATTAATATTAGTACTTGCAACATGCGGGATTTGACTTCACTGTTAAGGCAAATTTTCCTTTCATTTCAGACAGTATAAAAAGATCATGGTATCCCTTCTTGTAGACATCACGTTAAACACATAAACTTAACTCTAGATTTTGGACAAAATGGAAGTTATTTCGTCAAAACGATTCATTTTATTGACTTTAGCCACTTCGACCATGTTAACAGCAAACATCTTTTGTGCAGATGAATTAACGATGATGTCCAATTTTCACAGCAGAGAAAATTATGACAGATATCCTGAGGTAAGTATTTTAACTCTATCTAATGTGACTAGCCTTAGCCATATGATATTTGTCCTGAGTCAAATACTTCTGTAAAGAGTAAGGAATAAGATCTTTTATGCCATTTTTATTAAGTTTCAGCCTCCCCATGACAATGTGATGCTGTGACTTATACTTTTTAGCAAACACCTGGCTTTTAATGAAAATTTTAGAACAAGAGTATGGTGTTAAGGAAATAGAAAGTACATGAATAAATCTCATCTGGCTCAGACATGCCCAGTTGTGTCAAGTAGCTGCAGAAATAAGATCTGGATATACTGCAGCTGGACAGTTGAATTGTCTTCAACTATAAACAAATAATGCAACGTTTACATGTTCTACTTAGCTAAAATAAGGTATGTGGTGAATCTATATCAAAATTAAATTTTTATCCTTAGTGTAACTGCAATTTGTTTTTATTTTTTCTTTATACTTTTATATACTTTCCAACTTTGCTGAAAAGAGTAGGAATTCCTTTTTACAACCAGAAAGGTTTAAGTATCTTTGTATCACAAAATTCATGATAAAACTAAATCTAATTAAATATTTATTATATTTTAAATGGTTCTTTCAAAGTTGGTATACTGTGGTTCAGTAAACTGAAAATCAATTGGAACTTTAATAAAAATGTAATTTCTTCACTAATAAAATTACAGTGTCTTGAGAAGCGTTCTGAGAATGGAACTCTGAGGATCAGGTAGGAAAGAAATTCCTAGGTGTTTCCTATCCATAAATCTGCTAGTGTCTCTGTTTTCAAATATTTACTACTTTGACCATAGTTTAAAGAGGGGGAACATATTAGACTTGAGAAGATAGTGGGGAGTTTCTCTAAAATCAAGAGATAGAAATATATGAATTGTTTTATAACAACATGCATCAAAATTTGAAAGAGAATAACTGCAGTAAAATAACCTTCTGCTTCATTTCAATACATCATTACATTCCTGCCACTTGAACCCATTGCTGTATCACTATGCATATTTTATTAATATTTTATAGTTTTCTTGGAGTAGCCCAGGGATGGAGAAACTACATTGCTTTAAGAAGCTTAATACAAATTATTTACTAAAAAATTTTACACATGGGACCACAAAGTTTGCTTATAGCTCTAACAAGTCTGCAGACTGAAGTCTGGATTGAAGTTAATTTGGGGTTCAAATATATTACTTAGAATAATGATAAATTACTTTCATGATCACTTCTAATTATAGCCTACGGGGGACCCTAAAGGGAAAAAGGAAAGAAGTCTCAATCTTGAAGAATTAAAAAATTGGGGACAAGGAGACATCATTAAGATGAGTGCATTTGCAGTCCACAAAATGCCACACTCAGCAGCCAACTTGCCACTGAGATTTGGGAGGAGCATGGAACAAAGAAGCACTGGGGAAATGGCCAACCTGCCTGTGAGATTTGGGAGATACATGAAGGAAAGCATCTTGAGACGTGTTCCTAACCTGCCCCAAAGGTTTGGTAGAACAGCAAGTGCCACCAAGTCGCTGAGTGACCTGCTGCAGCACTCCGTGCATTCACCATCCGCCACTGACTTGCTCTCCCTGATGACCTGCCAGCCCCAAGAAATCCAGACTGCTCATCAGAAACCCTCAAGGTAAATGCCTACAAACCAGTTAAAATGTATGGACACATATATAGCGTCGAGGCAGAAAACTTTCAAAGAATGACATCTTTTCAAAATCAGTTTTGAAGTAGTATCATTTCTTAAAAAGGAGAAAGGCAAAGACACGGGCAAAGATAAATAACTACAAACCAAGTCTACAGAATGTCAGATACAAACATTACTATAGATAGACGGTGATGAGATGGGGTCCCCGAAGCCACACAGGGGCATCCACCTCATCGCTCTTAACCACACCTTAGGTAGGACATTTGAGGACACAGCTAGGGACTTAAGACTATGACTTAGTGTCCACCCTGGGACCTTCCCGTAGGAGAGAGGCCTCTGCAGGTACCTCTGATTCACTCACACAGGTCTCAGATTCCAAAGGGTTTCTACCTCGATTTTAATATTTTAATTTTTTTTCTTTTACTGGATCCTATTTTATAGATAAGTCCATTGATAATCATACTTCGTATCAATTATTATCTATTATGTACAAATTAGAATATAATAAGAGGTTCAAAAATTAAAAGCTACCTACCTATTATTTTTTAGTAGAGCGTATCTGTAAAAAAAAATTTTTAAATAAAATGTCGCACAGGCTACTTTAGTTAGACCTGAAGGAAGGAAGGTGGCTAGTGTGATGCCTTATCAGCGTGGCCTGCTGAAACAGTCCAGGCTTGTTTTTCACAATGGCACGTAACCACCTTGGACATGTTACATAGTTAGGGCCCATCCCCTATACTGGGATTTCAGTCCTACACGTCCCATAATTTGTGTCGGTTGACAGATCCCCAGAGCCTAGGGCTGTGTCTGGATGCAGGAAGCCCCTCAGTATTTGACAGAATGAATGAAATAATAGGTCCTGTGGAGCGACAAGAACAAAAACCATTTCTTCATGTGGGAACCCAGGGACCTTTCATAAGTTGGACTTGGAAAGTTGAACATTCAGAGACTGATGGGAGGAGGAGGAGGAGAGGGGAAGCACAGCAAGGTGAGTCAAGAACAGAAGCAGTTCGGATTGGTGAGAGCAAAGGGCACGTGAAGAGGAGAGGAAAGAAGGCCAAAAGAAGGGGCAGAACAGAGAGGGCCTTCAGGACTGCATAAAGGACAGGAGGTTACTCATCAGGAAAAGAAGAATCACTGGCGTTTCTGCTGAGGTCCAGAGATTGCATTCTGAGCTAGAAATTGTCAGTCAGACAATAGCAGTAGGACAGGGAAGAGGCAGCGAGATGAACCAGTGGGAAGTTTGTCTATTTACAGGCTCCTATCAATATCTCATTCATTTCAGATGCAACAAAATTCCACTAAATGTAAGTAGGCAATTAGGATTATAGCTTGTATTTTTATATGCTCTCACATCCTATTGTTCTGGTGGGGAGGACATTTTTGTACTGCTTCTATTTTAGGAGACTCAAATTCAAGAAGATACATGATGTGGAATTGAAACCAAAACAAGCAGGAGCCGGTCCCTAGAGATGACATAGGTGATGAATATAATCTGCAAAGAACTCTGTGATGAAGACAGCAAGGAAGAAAGGTCACTGCGCTCTTGATCGGTTAGAAAAAACAATGTAAAGAATATTGTAAAGTTAGAAAAAATTGTCTAAATAAAAAAGCATTGCAAATATGTAAGAAGCCTGTGGTAAAGGGAAAGGAGAGAGGGAGGGAGGAAGGAATAAAGGAAAGGGAGAGAGAGAGAGAGAGAGAGAGAGAGACTGAAGCCATATGACTCTCCTATGTAAAGATCATAGACACAGTTACATTTAAGGACCAAATTCAATAGAATAGCCTATCAAATACTGTGATAAAAATGAAATAAGTTAACAGAATAACATCATTGACAAATAAACATAAATAACAAACAAATGACTCACAAACATGATTTTTATACATTTTTATATTGCATCAACAGTGAATCTCTGATAGATTGAAATTTTTAGAAAAAAGATAGTGATTTTTTGTTTAAAAAAGGTAACTATTAGATACCACTCTAAGTTTATTCTCTATATTTGAAAATTTGCCTTCTGGTGTGTGTCTTTTCTCCTCATGTAATAAATTTCAAGTTTCTGATTTTCAGGGAAATCCCATCACTCTTAAACTAAGAATTTATAAACACAGTGCACCACAACACAAACACATAGGGATTCAACTTTAGTCATAAGAATATGAAGTTCTTAATCAAATATAACTGGTTTATTGAGCAGTCTCCACTCCCTAGAGTATAAACCAGAAGTGGTGTTACTTTTCTCCCATCCTGCCCGCACCTGGGCAGTGTTGAATCTCCTTGCCCTGCTGGGTTGAGAGCCCCTAATGATACCCTGGACAGACTCCAACTTCCTCGGTCACTTCTTGATATTAAAAAACTCAGTCAAGCCCAGTTGAAGAAGCTACACTCACATCTCAGGAGAACTTCCCTCCCCACTGCCTGCTGGGCTGGTAGCTGGAAAGCCCTGAAGCGAATGAGGGATAAGGTCTGCTCTCTAGTCCTCCTCTCTCACCTCAGAACACCGTGGTGGGAGGGGACATAGTGGGTGTCTGGATCGCTCCTGTCCAGTCTTTTCCAGAATGTAAAAGTAGGAAGGGAGAGGCCGGTGGGAGGTCTATAGCAGTCTTGCCCTCTCTCTCTAAAGCTGCATCTTCTGGGGCCTCCCTGGTGGTGTAAGGGGGCTATCAGCCGCAACTGCAGCACTAGTCAGATCCAGGGCTGGGGAGGGGACCCACAGGGGGCAGCAGACCTCTCCTGCCTCACCCGCTGCTCCCCTCCGCAGTGTGTTTCAGTCCATCTGCCTGTTCTGTTCCCCACTCTGTCTCTGGTGAATGCCCTCACCCCCCCACCCCAGACCTCTGGCCTGTACCCCAGTTCTTGTATGCATAAATAAATAATATTTTTTTAAAAAAGAATAAAGCTGCATCTTCCACAGTGAGGTTTTCAGGAAGCCCAATACCAAGCTTCACACTCCCCAGGGCGCTAACCTACCATGCTCTGATCTCTTCCAACTACCCTTGCTCACCAATACGCTCATGTCCTTGTATCATCAGAAAGAAAAGCGCAGGCCAGCTACTTTCTCAGCAGCCCCATGAGTCTAAGAAAACACAGACACCCTTGCCATGCCAAGGTCAACTGCCAGAGGCCCCCCTGCTGCACCCACTTCCCTCCCATCCTCTCTGCCCTGCTTCAAGGGGGCAACGCCTACACAAACCAGCAGTCAGAAATGAACTGCCACCTGCCATCATGGCCTAATTCTCTAGGCGTGATTGTCTAGGAACCCCTCTAGCTTGGCCTCCAGGATGAGGGGCAGCAGCAGCGGGCCCCTCCAAGCTAACTTCTCACGTGCAGCGGGGCGGACACAGACTAAGGCAAGCAGGTTTGGTGCAGCTCTGCACCTCTCTGAATCCTGAAGGGGTGTCAGGCCCTGCCCAGTCATGGTTTTCATAATGTCAGGCACTTAGTGCCTCTATACCCCCAGATTTGGTCCCATCACCAATTCTGAGCCATAAAGAAACTGCACCATTGTGCCATGCTAATAAACCAAAGGCCACTTAGTCCCTTGATGTTCCATGATGTAAAGACAAATTCTGATGTAAAACCAGCGTTCCTTACTCAAACCCTTGAAATCTGTGGACAATGTCAGGTGAGGAGGCAGTCAGTTGTCCCTTTATCTCTTTGACTTACTGTGTCTTCGCCTCCCACCACCTCCCCCAGCTTCCACAAGAAGCCCGTTCACACAAGGGATTTTGTGAAACTGCGAGGAGGGAATCATGTTGCACAGCATTTCAGCAAAAAAGTCTCCTTAGACAAACCAGTTCTCCCAAATGCCTTTCCAAGGGAACCCCTAGCAGGGCCCCTTGTCCTCCGAATGCTGTTGTTCACGCAAGTGACTTCCAGAGCATGCCACCCATGCAGCCACAGCTTTTTAATCAAGGACAGCTCTTGTCCCTGTCTTGAAATTCTCAATCATCTTGAACAAGGGTGAAGTATTGTTATTTTGAACTGGGCCCCACAATTATGTAGTCTGTCCTGTTCCCCCAAGACCCTGGCTCCTCTCCCCACACTCCCTATATCTAATTCCTCCCCGTGTTTATGAATCCCAGTAGTTCCCATTGTCTACGTGAAGTCCAAGGGCCAATCTGTCATGCAAAACTGGGAGGTCTGTTTGCATCCCACAGAACATATACAATATATAGCTGCAGGGCTGGGCTAATGCAAAGCTATTATTGCCTCCCACTGCCCTCTTTAAAATATAATGGACAGGGAAGGGAGTGTACAGGAATCGTCACTTGCACCTGGATGGAAAGTGAACCAGCTACCATGAACTTCACTATTGCTCTTACATGATATTGCACGACTCTCGTTGTCATCAACAGTTCAATCTGTATTCATTCATTCATTCATTCTCCTCTGTTCCCAAGTGAGGACTGAGTTCAATACAGGAACATGGTCAGTTCCTGCTCTGTCTTCCAACTGCACCTGCTTCCTTACTCTATGGCTCTTTCCTTGGACTCCACTGGGGTGGAAGAGAATGAGATTAGAGGTAAGGGGTCAGGAAGATTCTTACCCAGGTGGATGGTATGGACCACCCTTTCTCAGTCCTATGCCTACAACTCTTCCGTCACTCATGATACCCCTTGATCCCCAGGCTGGCCTCAGCCCTCGCCCTGGGACATGGGCACCCGTTCCATACACAGCTGTTTCACGTCCCAGGGTCTTGCTGAGTACAATTTGAAACAGGTCACACAAATCTTTCTTTCCCAGAGCACATATCTATCTGGTCACCCATAGCTCACACTCCACGCCAAGAGTGAGTTCAAAATGCTTCCTGGGTCCTGCTGCTCCCAGACTCCCTTTAGCTGTGGGGCCTGGAGGCTGGCACAGAGCCTTTGTTTCTTTCCAGTACGTGGAACACATTTCTCTGTCATATGGAAGTCCCACCTGAAGAGGAAGGACTCAGTAATCCCCAATAGTTGGACATGGGGAGGGGGCATTCACAGCATGGGAACAATGCTCTCCAAATAAATCTCTTCACAAAACCCAACCCTACCCTTTAAAAGTCTCCAAGTAGGTAAGGGAATTGTGGATGACGGAACCACATTCCAACCACTGCCTTCAAAAAGTCTGCAAATGCTGATCTCACCTTGCAATTTTATGTCTATCAGATGTTGGTGTTTGGGTTAAAAGCTTTCCTTTTGACACTCTTTGCAACAAAGGAAGACTCTCCTTATAAGGAATGCTTCCTATTGCTGAAAACAATGTTTTCTCTGACTCGTTACACATATGTGTGTATTCTGGGGAGAGTTCAGTGTTCTTGGATAAATGCTCAGTAAGGTTTGTGATCCCAAGACATCTAAAAGACACTGCAGGGCCCTCCCTGGTGGCCCAGTGGGTTAAGCAACGCACTATGAAGCAAACAATAGCCACTGCAGCATGAGTTCGATCCCTGTCGCTGGCTGGGAAGGTGACCCACATGGTGCAGGCAGACCTTTCCTGCCTCCTGCCTCACCCGCTGCTCCCCTCAACAGTGTGTTTCTGTCAATCTGTCTGTTCTGCTCCCTACTCTGTCTGGTGGAGTCTCTCACCACCCAACACCTCTGGCCTGTACCCCAGTGTTTGTATGCATAAATAAATAAATCTTTAAAAAAAAAAAGACACTGCAGCAGAAAATTTTGATGACTTAAACTATTCTAAATTAATATCTAATTCAATTTCTAAATGAAGATTGTTATCTGATTGGCCATTTAAGTGCAGAGAACATAACACAAAAACAATCAGAATCACTCAACAGGATTCACCCCACCTTCCTCTACACACAGACTGTTACAGAAGCATAGAATAGGGGAGACTGGAAATGATGCTCTCAATGGGCGCTCCTGGGAGCATCCCCCAGCATATCCCGTAGACCCCCCCTCCTCTCTTCCAACACTTCTCTTTCCCAAGGAAATTCCATCTGGAGTGGCCCTAACCTAAACCTCAGCCAGCCTGATAGGTGAATAGTGTGTGGGGACTGCAGAGGAAAGATGGGAACCTAACCTATGTTATACTCCATAGTTTTCATGGACAGGGGCCCTCCATGCAATCTCAAGTCCACATTTCATACATCATACTATGACAGTGACCTTGAGAAATATAGGAGGGGGGAAGGATGTACTGATTCTGGGACCAATTTTTCGTGAGAAAAATAAAAGGTCAGTGTTCACCTAAGTGTGACCGACTAAATGAAACAGGCAGGAAGGTGAGAACACTGCCCTCGGCTACTCCCTGAGTGGGTTTCTCTTTTTCAGCATAAATACCTTCCTGTACACACGATGTGACATCTATCCTTTGGAAAGCATATTATTTGATGAACATAACAAACTGTATGTTGTTCTCTGAAAACACACTCTTCGACATTTCCATACCTTTGTGAATGCTAATTCTTTTGGCTCATGGATAGAAAAAGGCTATTTTTCTACCCATCAAAAGCCTTCAAGACCCAAGTCAAATTAGGATGCAGCTGCATGTAACATTATTTTAGCCAAGAGAAGTGTTTTGTTCTCTTCACATAAGAATGTTTAGAAGGAAGCAGTTCTGGGCTGGTGTGGGAATTCTAGTCATCAGCATTCAGAACCCGCCATCTTTCTGCTCCACTATCCTAGCACATGCCCCCACCAGGTCATCGCATCCCCTTCCACTGCACAGTGGCAAGGCAAAAAGGTGCCATTTTTCGCAGTGGGTTAAGCAACGCACTATGAAGAAAACCGCATCCACTGCAGCATGAGTTCGATCCCCAGCCAGGGACGGGACCCACATGGCGTAGCAGACCTCTCCTGCCTCGCCTGCTGCTGCCCTCAGCAGTGTGTTTTAGTCAGTCTGCCTGTTCTGCTCCCCGCTCTGTCTCTGGTGAATCCTCTCACCTCTCTGGACTCTAGCCTGAACCCCAGTTCTTGTATGCATAAATAAATAAATCTTTAAAAAAAATATGCCATTTTTCTGAAAGACCCCTTTAAATACAGCCATGTAATTTCATATCATATCACTGGCCTTCCTCTTTCATATCACTGACCACCTCAATCTGTAAGTGAAGCTAAGATATTCAGTTTCTTCTTTGGCACATTGCTCCAACCACTATTACCAGGGGAAGAACAAAAGAGCATAACTATTAAGTGAACAGCTAGACAGATAAACCCCAGCTCTACAAAGCTCACTTCCTTGTTGTATAATCTAAATAGCATTTTAATCTTTTTTTCCTTCACCAAATCAGCATTGATTTATTGAGATACATTGTATATAACATCTATTAGCTTTAGATATGCAACATAATGATTTGACATATGTATATATTGCAAATAATTGCAACAGTAAATTTAGTTCACACCAATACACAGTTAAAAAGTATACGTGTGATGAAAACTTTTAAGATGTATCCTCTTGATATCTTTCAAATAGACAATATTGTTGATTATAGTCACCCAGTGTATATCACATCTCTAATAATTATTTTGTAATTGGAAATTTGCACCTTTTCGTCTTTATTCATTCTTTTACCTGTCTCTATGAATGTGATTGTTGGTTTGTTGGTTTAATTCTACATAATGTAATACATAATAATACTGTGTATAACTTAGGAAGTGGAAAGGATTATCACACATTATCTCTGCCTAAATAGGAAGTAAAGTCTGAAAGGAGTCAAACAGGAAAATCACTATTACAATAGGAAGTAGAATTAAATTATTAATTTGGCAAGATGAGTGTTTAATTAATACTGTCCTTATAGAAGAATATAAGTTCTAACTTGAAGAAAAATTATCTAAAAAGAAGAATTTTATTTCTTGTTTGGTTTCTAGGCATGTTATGGTTAACAGGAACATAAAAAACACTGTTTCTCTTTCTTTAAATATTCAACAATATTAATTAGCTCAGCAATGCAGCCACCTAATTTTCAAACCACGTTTAAAATATCACAGAGCTTTTCTTTAGAAAGCTAAAACACTGAAATGTTACCGATGCTGCAAAAATATTTTGAACCACTAGAGGGCAGAAAATGCTCCACCTGTGTACATAATTTTAAACTCAGATCAAAATAACTATCACTGTGACCACTATCACAACAAAAATATTTATGCTCCTCTTGTTACATACTTTACAATATACTGTACACTTAAGGTGCAGTTAACAACTTTAAATTTTAAACTAATGTAACTCAACTCAATGATGAATTTTAAGTAAAATAAATATTTTTGCAAGTCTAGTCTAGTTTTGAGTTAAATATTACTGACATCAGGGAATCAGTACATCCTTAAGGAAAAGCATATGCTTAAATCAAAACAAAATACCTGTTGTAAACCAGCAAGATCCTTTTTACAGAGATCAAAGTGTAGACCATGGTAGACTATGGGTGCCTTGGTGTAAGTGTGATGTGCTGACATACATCTCAAGGGGTATAATCCTGTACCCCTGAATCATACGTAGAGCTGAAAACCAGTGATGCCTCAATAAAAAGAAAAGATCTTTTTTACATTAAAATATCTGTAATGGAGGGCAAAGATTATATTTACTTTAAAACTGAAGTAGTCGGGGCCTCCCTGGTGGCACAATGGGTTAAGCAATGCACTATGAAGCAAACCACAGCCACTGCAGCACAAGTTCAATCCCTACCCCTGGCCAGGGAGGGGACCCACATGGTGCGGCAGACATCTCCTACCTCGTCCACTGCTCCCCTCAGCAGTATGTATCAGTCTGCCTGTTCTGCTCCCCACTCTGTCTCTGGTGAATCCTCTCACCACCCTGGACTCTGGCCTGTACCCCAGCTCTTGTATGTATAAATAAATAAATCTTTAAAAAAAATAAACTGAAATAGTCAGTGAGGTCACAAAGCAATAAAATGCTAAAATAATCACATATGAGTCTTCATTTTCTATGTGTATTTACTTTCATGCAAACCAACAGGAGATCTAATTTTGGTAAAGATATCTTCAGTTTCCTCTTAATATATCTTTGTGACCTAATTCACTTTTGTTACCCTCCCAATTAAACCATTTGCTTTTTAATAAGTAAAGCTTTACTTTCTTTGATTAGAAACCACAACCTCTCTTTCATTTCATTAATTAAAATGCATCACAGTAAATTATGTTGTTTGGACTTCAGTCTGAGTGGGTGACATTTTAACAACCGCACCTTAAACCTTCTCTCCCTGTCAATCTTGGCCATGTTCTGCATCATAGGTCAGCAAGAGGGCAATGGTGGCAGCCTGATGGAGGAGTGGAGTGGGCATGTAGCCAAGGGTGATACATCACTACAGTGAATGATTTCTCTAATCCATGAGTCTTTCTTTCACTTGCCAATCAAACCTGATAAGACTGTACATTGTAGGGTCATGCATTGCCCCGCTCCGGGCACTGAATCACCTCTGAAGTCTTGTTTGTTACCCTAATCAAACCTAGTCTCCCACTTTTCAGGTCTGTGGGCACTTGTTTACTCCAATACTAATAAATGCAGCATAGCTATACAGAAAAGCTGGGAAAGGAGACAGGGGAGAAGAAGATCACTTCTTTTGGACAAATGAAAACCCTGAACTTCTAAACTCAGGACTAGTCACAAACTAGAAGGGCTCCTGTATTATTGCCTATTGGTGAAACTGACAAATTGACAAGTTTAAAAAAAAAAAAACTTCTACAATTAGATCAGCACAGATATGACGCTTGAGCCTTGGAAAGGTGTTTGTGCAAAGACTGGATACTTACACATCAGGAAAACTGCAGATACCATTTCTGCACGGACAGTCAAGTTGTACTAATTGACTTCCTAAACCTTAGCACTATTCTTGTGGAATTTATTGTATGTTTAGTAAAGAAATAGATGTACAAAGTCTAAAAACAATTCTACAAGGCTTATAACAAGGGCAGCATCCTGGTTTCCAGGCACAGTTCTGTAACAGGGTCATCCCCAGAAAAGGGGGAAGTTCCAGAATCCCGGTCCCACCCTAAGTGGGTGGAGCTGAGCAGGGATAAAAAGATGCTGGAGAGAGGAGGTAAGAGGACAGAAGGAGGGAGGAAGAAGGAAGCAGGATGGAGAGCAGCAAGGAGACCTGGAGGAGGCACGTGGAGCAGAGGGACACGTGAAGAAACTGCGCTTGCTTCTTGGTCTTGGACTGGTTGGAACAGATGTGGGTGAGAGACCCATGGGGAGGTTAACAATGGCAGCTTTCATCTTGGTTTTGATTTTGCTCTTTTCCTCCCAAATTTGTCTGACTCTTTCTGACCCTTTTCTATGGGTATCTACTGAAAGGTCATTTGGACGTGTGGCAGGCTTTGGGGCCTTGCTTGGGCCAATCCTATTTGGCTAAACTTTTACCCTCAAAAAAATAAATAACTTTAAATGCTTAACTTAGTAACTATGTTCTTTGTCCTTTCTATATTAAACCCTAATTATATTAAAATTCCTTTCCATTAAAAATTTTATATATTTGTCTTAATGCAGCGGATGGCAAAACCCATTCAGAGAGGGCAAGCTTAAAAATTCTAAGGTGCTCCTCTCCCTGCCCTGTAACAGTTCCAATATTTTGTTTATTATTCTGTGGAATTATATTTTTGTTAGTTGGGTGAAAATTTATTTTAGTCATGGACCTATACAAATAAAATTACAAAACTTTGTTAAAATAAATAGGAGATACAAAGAAATGGAAAGGCATCCCCTGCTCATGGATCAGAAGAATTAACATTATCAAATGGCCATCCTACTGCAAGCAATTTACAGACTCAACGCTATTCCAATAAAATTGTCAATGACATTCTTCAAAGAAATAGAAAAAATATTGATGAAATTCAAATGGAATCACAAAAAACCTCAAATAGCCAAAGCTCTCCTGTCCAAAAAGAAGCAGTAAGGAGGCAACACACTCCCCAACTTCAAAAAAACATTATAAAGCTATAATAATTAAAACTGTATAGTACTGGAACAAAAACAGATACACAGAACAATGGAGTTGGATAGAAAACCCAAAAATAAACCCATATATTTATGGACAACTAACCTTTGATAAGAGTGCAAAGAATATGCAATGTAATGTGGACAGTTTGTTCAATAAATAGTACTGAGAAAACTGGACTGCAACATGCAAAAAAATAAAACTAGACTACTACTTTACACCATGCAAAAAAAAAAAAACCCAACTAAAAATGGATAAAAGACTTGGACATAAGGGCCTCCCTGGTGGCGCAGCGGGTTAAGCAACGCACTATGAGGTGGACCGCAACCACTGCAGCACGAGTTCGATCCCTGCTGCCAGCCAGGGAGGGGGACCCACATGGCAAGGCAGACCTCTCCTGCCTCGCCCGCTGCTGCCCTCGGCAGTGTGTTTCAGTCAGTCTGCCTGTTCTTCTCCCCACTCTGTCTCTGGTGAATCCTCTCACCTCCCTGGACTCTGGCCTGTACCCCAGCTCTTGTATGCATAAACAAATAAATCTTTATAAAAATAAAAAAAAAAAGACTTGGACATAAGACCCAAAACTGTAAGATATATAGAGGAAAATATAGGCAAAATACTACGTGACATACATCTCAGTAACATCTTTAAAGACACATACCCCAAAGCAAAGAAAGTGGAGGAAAGATGAACAGCTGGGACTACATCAAATTTAAAAGCTTCTGTACAGCAAAAGAAGCATTAACCAAAACAAAGAGACACCCTACCTAAAGGGGAAAAAAATTTTGCAGGCAATGCTATTGATAAGGGACTGATCACAAAGATCTACAAAGAGCTTACATAACTCAACAAAGTAAACAATCCAGTCAAAATGGGCAGAGAGCTAACAAGACACTTCTTCAAAGAGGGAATGCAAATGGCCTAGAAGGATATGAAACAATGTTCAACATCAGTTGTAAATGCAAAACAAAACCACAATGAGATTCTACCTTACACCAGCGAGAATGGCACTTATTAATAAAAAGGAAACAAATGTTGGCAAGGATGTGGAGCAAAAGGAACTCTCCTACACTGCTGGTGGGAATGCAAACTGGTCCAACCACTATGGAAAGCTGTGTGAGGTTCCTCAAACTGCTGAAAATGGAGCTTCCATATGACCCTGCAATTCCCCTCCTAGGAATCTACCCAAAGGAACAAAAATATTCAAAAGGACACCTGTACCCCTATGCTTATTGCAGCACTATTTACAATAGTTAAGAGATGGAAACAACCCAAATGCATAAAACAGATGACTGGATCAAGGAGATAGGGTATATATACACAATGGAATACTATTTAGCAATCAAAAAAGATAAACACATGCCATTCACAGCCACATGGATGGAGCTGGAAGGAATTATACTCAGTGAAATAAGCAAGAAGGAAAAAGAAAACTATCAGATGGTTTCACTTATAGGAGGAATACAGAGGAACCAAATACGGGATCAGGAAAAAAATAATTACAGTAAACTAAAAAGAAATCAACTGGCAACTCTTAATCAGAGACACACTGCAGGGGAGGAGGAGAGAGAGGGATCAAAACAGGAGAGGGAATACATTCTTACACAAGGGACTATGGTGATGGTGCACAGGTAAATTAATGGTGGGAGTTTTTTGGGGACTACACCTGAAAGGAAAAAGCATGCATTATACAAAAATGAAGAATGATGTAAAATGCATATAAAATGAAATTTAACATTTTTTAAAGGCTCAAGATTTTTAAAAAAGCCTAGACATTTTTTACTTTGGTAAAATGTTTTCTGTTTTAGTTTATCGCCCCACCCCACCCCCATCTCCCTTTGTCCCTTTCCCTTCCTCCTCCCTCTCAACACAGAGCCCTCAGGATGTTCGTTGATGTCCAGTGGCTTTTTAAAGTACTTTCCATGGTCAAATTGCCTGTTATAGGAATCAAAATTCATTTTTGTATATTAAACCACCCACTGATTCAGGACTCCTTCGGGGATTTTTGGTTCTGACATTTGTACTGGGTTCTTCTGTCTCCACATTTTTTACTTTTTTTTTAAAGATTTATTTATTTATGCATACAAGCACTGGGGTACAGGCCAGAGGTGTGGGGGGTGAGAGGATTCACCACACAGAGAGTGGGGAGTAGAACAGGCAGATCAACGGAAGTACACTGCTTAGGGGAGCAGCGGGCAAGGCAGGAGAGGTCTGCCGCGCCATGTGGGTCCCCCCCCTGGCCAGCAGCAGGGATCGAACTCGTGCTGCAGTGGCTGCGATTTGCTTCATAGTGCGTTGCTTAACCCTCTGTGCCACCAGGGAGGCCCACTTTTTACTTTTTTAATGTGTTCTAGTAAGGATGGTTTTCAGTTGTCGCTCACATTCTTACTGGAGTAATCAGGGGACTGGTACCTGCGAGGGGTAGTAAGCACAAAAGAGGACCAGTGCAATGGGCATCAAAAGATTACCTCCAGGAGACACAGGAATTTGAAATGTCTGTTGTAAAGCATTTCTTTATGGGAGTAGTGAGCGTGAGTGTCTTAGGTATGTCAGCCCAGGATCAGAGGTGGCAGGTATTTTGTATGTCTCCCGCTGGGGGTGGCAGGTATTTCAGTTCTCTCTTTCATTGCCCAGGATGTGGTAAAAGTACTAATCTAAATAAACTGTAATAAAGTTAGAAAGCATTTTGCAATTTCTTGGGTAACCAATAAAGATTATTATCAAAAAGGTTAATGGAGGAAATGAATAATAAATTCTTAATTAATACAAAAGGCAGGAAAGGAGAAGGACCAGGAATAGATGAAGTAAGTAGAAAACTAATAGCAAGATAATAGACCTGAAATTGTTCCTTTGGCCTCTGGATGGAGTACAAGTTATTGTCGACAAGAAAGGAAACCGGATTTAGGAGACTTTAAATAGTGCAGAGAATAGATAATAGGGCAATGAACCAGGGTAGCAGAGGAAGAGATTGTGTGAAGCAGCCAGATTCTAAGTATATTTTGAAGGTAGAGCTGATGAATATGCAATAATTGGATATGGAATATGAGTAAAAGAGATGCGCTGAGGGTGCCGGCAATGTTTCTCACCTGAAAAACTGGCCGCGGTCTCTAATCTGCAGCCACAAGAACAGATCTGAAGGGGCTCATGCTAAGTGAAATCAGTCAGAAGGCCAAATATGGAATGGGGGGGGAAAGCACAGGGACTATGGTGATTGTGCACAGGTGTACTGGTGATGGGCATTTCATGCACGGGGACAAAAAATAATGTAAAATAGATATAAAATTAAAAAATAAAAAATAAATTTGATCATATAGTAAAAAAAGAAATAATACCGAGCCAAATAAAAAGAACAATAGGAAATGAATTCACTCATATTTCATATATAAAGAAACTAAGTAAAGACACAGACAAAACTAAGTCAAAACAAACCCTAGAAGTCTGACCGCAGAACTGAGGCACTAGAGAGGTAGGGTGCTGGGTGGGGGAGAAAGGGAGGTGGGGGAGCTTAATGGACTATGGCGAAGGGTGACTGCTGCTTTGGTGGTGGGGCTGGTGTGCTAATTGCCACCTGAAGAGCTGTAAACCTGTGTCTCTAAATTTTATACAGTCACCTCAATTTAAAAAAAAAAACAATTTTAAGGGGTCTCCCTGGTGGCGCAGTGGGTTAAGCAACGCACCATGAAGCAAAACGCAGCCACTGCAGCACGAGTTCGATCCCTGCTGCTGGCCAGAGAGGGGACCCACATGGCGCAGCAGACCTCTCCTGCTGTGCCCGCTACTCCCTCAGCAGTGTACTTCTGTTGATCTGCCTGTTCTGCTCCCCGCTCTCTGTGGTGAATCCTCTCACTCCCCCACACCTCTGGCCTGTACCCCAGTGCTTGTATGCATAAATAAATAAATCTTTTTAAAAATAAAACAATTTTAAAAAGAAAAAACTAGCATCAGTAGAATGTGTACCTAAGGGAAATTTTTAGCCAAAATCAGAATCTAATTGTGAGTACAAATTAATGCTGTGCTATTATAGTATGGGCCAAGTGCTTTTTGGGGATCAAAGCTATCTTAGTCACAAAGATGTATCAAGGAGATTTAAAATTGATAGTTTCCCAGCATGTTACACTAATAAATAAAACTGTGAAATAAAAACAAATATAAAAGGAACCTCTGTCTTTCCCTATTTCCAAGACTCAGCATGATCTGGCTAGTTTAATCCAGTGGCAAATATTCAACCCACTTCAACAGATTTACTGAACATCTACATTATGTGGTTCTAGTGGCACTTGTTTCAAGGATGGAACATCTACACATTTATTCTTCTGGTGAACATTTAAGTGCCTCTGAAGTACCAAGTATTAAAGATGGATGTTAGAAACTCTGAAAGAACGGGTAAACAAAGCTTTGTTACCTAGGGAGGCAGACTTATTATCAACCAGTAGATACTGCAGTATAAGTACTACGATACAGAGTCATGTATCTGTCACCAAGAAGACAAGATAGCCCATTTAACTTTCTACAGAGAAGAATGGAAATCAGGATAACAGAGAAGATAAGACCTCCTATCCAGACAAACTTGGATCAGTTTCTCATATGTCAAACTGGCATAATATGTATCTCGTAGGATTTAAAATTACACACGTGAACACACGACTGTATCACAGCATGCGGTATATAGTATATATGTTAAATAAGTTATTATTATTACTAAGTTGTACAAGTTACCAATTTATTGGCTCTTCTTTGCCCAGTTCTGTGGCACTGAGTTGGACCCTGCAAATACTTCTCCATTGTCAGTTGATGAAATTTAAAACTTCATCAATAGAGAGCACCAGAGTGACTCTGTAAGACAGAGGTGACAGGAAGACACTTCCGATTCAGCTGCTGGTCTCCTATCATTATTGTAAAGCCAGGAGCCACACATAGAGTTACAGATTATCTGTCCACCAGCAGCCACATGCACGCCACTCTCTCCAGTGATGAGAGGCCACTCTACAGGCAGTTCTGACCAGAACATACTCTCCAACAAAAGCAGAGCGTTTCTGGAAACCAGCACCAATCTGCACCTCTGGCAAGTTTCTCCTTGATCTAAAGACCGTGTGTAACCATGATAACCACACTCTTCCAAGATGTTCAAATCTCCCTTATTTAGTACTTCACCACACTCTACTCGTTCATAATCCTTGATGTTAAATTTGCATGAGTTCAAATAATGGGTGTAGTTTCTATCTCCTTATTGAATCTTGACTGATACATAAAGCTTACCAAAAAGAATAAAACCTGACATGGGGGAAATTAGGTAGAAAGGTATAAGAACCAGAAATAGCAAGTTGGGAAACTGCAAATAATTCACTCTAATTCAAGAGTGAATTGACTATAGGACAGGATTAAGAAAGGTCAGATTATGAAGGAAATTTTCACAGTAAGAATTTGGAACAGGGATCCATGGTGGATTTCAAGAAAGACTTATGTCTGATTCATGTTTTACAAAATTCTGCTGTGTGACTGTGTAAGAGCATGGCAAAATAAAGATACAATTTAGAGGTAGGAGAAACTACATCAGTAGGACTCACAAATATTTCCAGTGCCCTTTTTATCTAGATACACAGGAATAGTACACATCCCCAGTCGTTGACATTAAATCTGGCCCTGTAATTTTCTTTGGCCACAAAATGTGAAGAAATTGATGAAAATCAATGTGGAAGCAATCAGAAGCTGCTGCTTAATTATCCATGGTCCCTTTTTCTGCTGATGCAAACTTTGAAGAGGTTTCCCAACACTTCTTTTAAGCAAGGGCTGAGACTCAGATTTTTCTCATTATAAAAATAGTCAAATCTGCCAAGAAGCACTGTGTGCTTCATATCTTGTTTCACTCATCATTAAATACTATTTGGTTAAAAGTCTCTATTACAGACTTATAGGTTTTAATGTTTAATTTATGCTTTTCACAATTGTATAATTCCTGCCTGTTTCTCCCTTCAAGGTTAAAAATCTAGCTTTAGTAGTCTGGAACTTCTGTTAACCCAGACATAATATTCTAGGCATACGCTTTTTTTCATTTCCAAATTTCCCCTCCCCTGCTGGAAGGATTGAGTACTGGTGATGCAGAAAGTAAGGACTATATTAAGGTAAATGAGGTGGTGAAAGAGAGATCAATATGTCAGAAGTAGAAAGATTTTTCTGAGGTTACAGATGCAACCGGTGGAGGTGTTATAGCGGAGACTCAGTCAGGTTGAGAAACCCTGCTGGGAGGTCACTTTGTGTTGTTGGGCTCACATACATATCACCTGATGACTAAGACACATCAGTTAAATCACAGAAGCCTAAAATAAAGAGTGTTGGTCAACCAAACAGACCCAATCCTGACATGTCTGAGGAACTTTCAGATGGCGAAGCACTTCCAAAGAGAACAATTGTTTTACAAAGATGTGACAATTTTTTTGCCTTTATCTTGTACTTGAAAATAATACTAGGGCGGTGGCGCAGTGGGTTAAGCAATGCACTATCTTGTACTTGAAAATAATAAAGGTAAAAATAAATATATTCCCCGATCCTTTACACCCATTGACCTAAAATAAAAATTCAAACCCATTAGAATGAGGGACTCCCCAAAACAAAAACAACAAATAAGTCAATTAAGATGGACCCCTATGAGAAAGTGAAGGGGAAGAAAAGATATATAAAGGGGTCAGACTTCACCAAATTCACATCTGTCCCTTAACAGGATCCAGGCGTGTGGGCTGGACTGTAAGAGCTGGGGGAGAGGTGTAGGGGCTGAGAAACAGACTAAAAACACCTCCTTGTCTGCCCCTGCACCTTCTTGCCCTCATTCAGCTCTCAATTAAAAGACGCAGCACAAAATGAATACCCACTGCTGGTTTGACTAAAAATCTCTAAAATACAGAACACATTGTTACACCTCCCTGCTCAGAGGTGGTCTCTCTTTACCCCACATTCTTTGTGTTCCTCCTGGCTTAGTAAGAGCCTGTCTCCTTTCAACATCTCCCCTCCTCAGTTCTCAGTCATCACAGAAACTCAGGGCCCTGCAAGTGTAGAAACTCGCTTCATGTTTGTGTCTCCATAACTGAGGAAAAGGAACTCAGTCCTTGGGAACTGAGCAGGGCATGGCAAGACGACCCATTACCTCATCCGCACCCGCCCCTGCAAAAACCACCCTTAATGGGTCTGGGCACCTTCATCTAGTCTCACTGTCCCCCACTTCAGTGAGGGAACAAGCAAGGAGGAGGCGAAGCCTGAACCTCCCGCATCATCGGGGTCTCTTGGGCCTCCTTGACCCTGCCCCTTTCCTCAGCTCAGTGCACGCGGAGAACACCCGGTCCTGGAGGGGGAAAAAGCGCCTCCGCCAGGGGGCGTCCAAGGGTAGCGTGGGGTGGGACAGACGGAACCACGGTGGAGGCAGCGGGCCGGGTCGGCATTTCGCCTCGGGACCGGCTGTTCCGGCCCCGTCCCCACTTCCGGCCCCGGTTCCGTCTCTCGGGTCCCGCGGCTCGGGGCTGGCTCCCTCCGAGACTCCTGCGCGCCGCGGTCGCCCTCTGGCCGCCGCCCCGGGATGCGTTACCTAGTGCCGCGGTCACGGCCGCCGTCACAGGCAGCCGCGACCCCGCCCCTCGCCCGCCCGCCGTCTTTCTGTCTCCTTCACCCGCACCTGCACGCTCGCTCCCGGGGCCGCAGGTGCGGACAGCCGAGCTCCACGCCCCGCGGAGACCCGCCGGCCCTGGGAGGTGAAGGGAACGCGCGGTCTCGAGCCGCGGCCTGGCCGGTGGGTGCCCCAGGTGCGCCCGAACCCCGCGAGCCCGCGGTCCAAGCCCCCGCGCCTCCTCCCCGCCCACCCCGCAGCCCCAAATCCGAGGGAAGGATGGGATGCTTGAGCCTTCAGGGTTCATTTCCAGCCGCGCTGATAAAGTTCTCCAGCACCTCTATAAAGGACTTACTTTATAGAGTACTTCTCTGCTCAGGATCCCAGAAACCTGCAGAAGTACAGTTGCTGGGGCTGCTGGATGAGTCTCCTTGCTTTTTAGAGAGAGCTTTGGGACAGGGGTTTGGGGAGGGGGCAGGAGTGGCTATTTCCTTGAATCGTTAAGGTTAAATGTAAGGCAAGAATGGAATTTTAGTCGATGATGTCTCGAAGTAGCAGTTTTATGCAGAACGACATACAGGTCGTCCACGCGGTATTCTAAGAAACATCTGCCACTCTGGATTTGTTTTAGTTGAAATTTAGTGGAAATTCATTCCACAGGACTTAAGTTACCATTGATGGGACATCTCAGAACAGTTCTCTGTCTCTGTCTCTCTGTCTCTGTCTCTCTGTCTCTCTCGCTGTCTCTCTGTCTCTCTCGCTGTCTCTGTCTCTCTCTCTCACGTAGGCCTGTGGGCTTTCACCGAGGAGGGAAGCCCCTGATTCCACAGAGTGTTGGTTTGAAAAGTGAACTGGGACAAAGTATGTTTCCTGCCTGTTGAAGGGTCAGCGCGACTGTGGTCAAGTGTGTCCTCTTCTTTTTCAGATTGTGCCTGTTAACCAAGGAGCATGGAGGTAATTCACGGCAGGCCCTACTGTTGCAGGGAGCTTGAGGGATCTGATACCCTGTCGGACACCTTTTATTCCAACGAAGTACACACTCCACTAGAAACAACTACTCGCCCAACCGCCTCACAGGACAGGTAAAAAGCA
This sequence comes from Galemys pyrenaicus, assembly GCA_019455555.1. NCBI lineage: Eukaryota > Metazoa > Chordata > Mammalia > Eulipotyphla > Talpidae > Galemys > Galemys pyrenaicus. The sequence continues at coordinate 5,487,943 of JAGFMF010011726.1, read as the reverse complement.
GAGAAAGCAAGAGAGGAAAAAGTTATAATGCAATTTTGTATGAACGTGTCATAGGTATCCCACAACAGTTAACTAAAACCTTAAAGTGTCCACTTCTGTTGGGAATGTGCAGACAAGTAAATTGGTATCTGTGTTTAAAAGGCAGACATCAGGGCCCACCCTGGTGGCACAGTGGGTTAAGCAACGCACTATGAAGCAAACCACAGCCACTGCAGCATGAGTTCAATCCCCAGCCAGGGAGGGGCCCCACATGGTGCAGCAGACCTCTCCTGCCTTGCCTGCTGCTCCCCTCAGCAGTGTGTTCCTATCAATCTGCCTATTCTGCATCCTGCTCTGTCTGGTGGATTCTCTCACCACCCCCACACCTCTGGCACTGTACCCCAGTGCTTGTATGCATAAATAAATAAATCTTTAAAAAAAAAAGCAGACATCAAAGTCCATTACATCCTGATCATTCTGGAATGATTGGTTCCATCATTTGGAAATTAACTTACTAATCAAACTTCGTAAAAAGTAGCATAGTGGCGCCCTAGCATCCCAGAATCTATTGTTCATAAGCACTGTTGTTCATAGTAGCTATCTAAATTTTGCTTTACCAAATTTTCTATAACATTAATTACAGATTGTGATTAAAATTGCATCTAACATATATTGAGTGAGTACCATGTATTGGCAGTGTATCACAAACTTTGTGTGGAGAGGTATTTTTAATACTCGCAGTGACCCTGTGAGATAAATACTAGCATCATCCCCATTTTACATAAAAAGTTACAGATACAACTTGCCAATATCATGATGCCAGCTTTTCTGTAACATATTTATTTGATCATCTTAAGAAAATTTTTAAAATCCTAAACCGAAGGAACCATGAAAAAGAATCTGCATTGTGGGTGTTCTTGCTTTTTTTGTTTTGTTTTTTACTCCATCAAATTTCTAAAATTTCTTTAATAAATCAGACAGGAAGCCCCTAACCTCTTCAGTTAAAGCACTTTCAAATTAAGACATCACTCTCACACAGACAGTCCATTCCATTTTTGAATATTTCTAATTGCTAGGTAATTTCCTTTCTACTAGAACATTTTTCCCCTTTGTAATTTCTACCTGCTGATCCGGGTTCTTTCTTCAAAAGTGTGTAAAACAAGAATAATCTGTCATGTCCATACAGCAGCCCTTTAAGACTTTGAAGATTCTTTTGGCTCTCAAAGACTTTAAAACATATATTTAAAAATATGCATATATATAAGATATAGTGTGTGTGAATGTGTGTGTGTGTGTGTGTGTAGTCCCTATAAAATTCCCACCACCAATTCACCTGTGAACCATCACCACAGTCCCTTGTGCTCTTTCCTCCCATTTTGATCCCTTCTCCTCCCCTGTAGAATGTCTCTGATTTATATTGGCTGCTAATTTTGTTTTTTTTTTCCTGATTCCTTATTTGGTTCCCCTATGTCCCTCCTATATAACCATGCAATATTTTTCTTTTTCCTTTTGGCTTATTTCACTGAGCATAATCCCTCCCAGCTCCATCCTTATTGCTGCAGATGGCATGAGTTTATCTTTTTTGATTGCTGAATAGTATTCCATTGTGTATATGTACCACATCTTGATTCAGTCATCTGTTTTTGGGCATTTGGGTTGTTTCCATCTCTTAGATATTGTAAATAGTGCGACAGTAAATATAGGGGTGCAGGTATCCTTTTGAATTAGTGTTTTTGTGTTCTTCTCAAAGACTTCTTTTGGCAGACTCGACACTGGTTCTCCAGAGCCTTCCTCCTTTTTCTTGCTTCTAGGCTTTCACGATCTCCCATACCATGCACAACTTACATGTATCTATTCCCATTTTGTGCACATGCTTTTTTGTATGGAAAAACAAAAACACTTTTTTCCCCAAAGTACCTAATAAATATCCTAAGTACCTTATAAATACTTTAGAGATCTTGGTTACCAGTACAGAAGGCAAGTTCTCTATTTTCCCAACAGAAAGGAAAATAATGAAATTAGAGCACAGGAGGAGGGACACCCTTACTTCCTTTATCCAGAAACAACTACTCTTAGCTTCGCGTTGTGTCCTCTCCCTTTTATTAAAACTTAAAGAACATATTCATTATATTTTTTGGTGAACTGCTATTTTCACCTAATGAAAAGGAATATTTGTACATTTCTTAGAAAGAGGACTCGGCTTGTTTTTACTTCTGAGTCAGTCTTTGCGCTCCCTGCTTGTTTACTGTTATTGCCTGATGTCCAAAAGTGGCTTTAGGACTAAATTACTACTAAGTTTCAAAGGCCATAAGACTATGCAGAGGAAATCCTTGGCAGGTTCTGTATAATTGAGAGTGGGAAGTTGTCCCTGGCTCAAAAGCTGCAATACAAGATTTCAGATTTGGTCAAGAGAGTTTAGAGTAGGAATTTAAGTCTTCCATATCTGAGTTCACTAAGCCCTCAAAACTACTCAAATAAGGTGTTTTACTGCAATTTTGGTTACTTCTAGCTAAGTGGTCTTAAGGTTGGTTAGTGATTGTCTCCAAAACCCTTTAACTGGCATGATATTTAAGAGAAGCATCTTTGAGAATTACTGCTTTTTTTTAAACTGAACATAAAATTAAACAATCTATGTTCAATTACCTATTAACTGCAGTCATATTATTTGAAGTCACATACTATTTGATGCAATATGTAGGTATAACACTTTTCCTGACTCCAAATAATTTAAACTTTCCCTTTCATAGACCTCCCAAGTGTGAAATCCAGGATGATCATGTATTCTCAGAATCCCTCCTTTTGACTCCCTCCTAAAAAGCAAATGGACAGCTTACAGAAATTCTCTTTCCTCTCAATGTTCTTTCAAACTGCTCTGGAAAGTGTCGTCAGGATAAGATTTATACCTCTGCTCTGTCAATGCCAAGGTACTTCAGACCAGATTCAGGGTTCCCAATGCAAAGCTCAGACTCTCAAAAACAGGAACAAAAAGCTCATGGTATTTAGGAATTACCCTTCATGATGGTGAGGATGAGTCCTAGAATATATTAGTACTCAGCAGCTTAATTTTCTAAATATGGATGTACTTAGAGGAATGCCTTTTTAAGATATCATAATGTATTCTGAACTAACCTGGCCATTTTAGAAGCAAAACAAAACTGTTTCTTCACACGGCCTACTTTTATTCTTTCCATGAGAGGCATCTCAATCTAGTTCCATTGACAACTCGGCTTTGGTGCACAGGCAGAGTACGTCAAAATTTCACCAGGAGCTTTCTAAAAATACAGATTCCAGGCTCTTATCTGCATATATTCTGGCATACTAGGTCTGAGGTGAGTCTGGGGAATCTATTTTCAGAAGACTTTCAGCTTATTTTGAGAACTATTGAGCTATCAAAAAGCACTAAAAACAGTAAGAAAAACAGGATTATGTCTCTGGCTTACTCACCAGTCAAGAGTAAGTTAATCTTCATGCTTCAGTTACTTTCTTTACTGGTATGTTTTGGAGGAATTATCATAGTCACTACTATATAGACTCTGACTTGATCCCCTATAAAAATATTACTAAACACATTTTCATTGAAAGTTTTAACATAGCAGTTGCAGCTACTCAAATAACCACAGGTCCCTACCCCTTTTTTCTATTCAGTTGACATTGCCTTATCTCTAGCAAGTTCTCTAGCTCATCAGGCAAACACATTAATTAAGGAAACATTTGAGAATTGCTTAAGACTTCTTTATACAGTTCCATTTTGTTTCTGGATTCTTTCCATAGCTTTCTGATTCTGATTTTTTTTTTATTTATTTATTCTTTTACTGTTAGCTCCCAGCCAACAGAAAATGACAGTATCTTGGTTCTCAGCTTTCCTTTATCATGCCTTTAAGTAACTACTGGCTAAATTTAGCCCCCCGAATTTGGAGTGTAATGCTCAAAATTCTGTAAAATTACTCTAAGGCAAGAGATTGTTTCACGCATAAGGTACATATATTTATCAAAAACGAGTAAACTTTAATTTTATGGAGCTTTTATTTTTGGTTGAAGCACTAAAAATTTTGTTATTTTCCTTTTTATGGAAACATGTATTATTAAAACTATTTAATCCTAACACTTCAATATTTATTACACTTCCTTCTCTAAGATTCTGTTATCATTAAAGCTAAGGGAGGGAAATAGGAGACCCTAAAATAAAATAGAAATATGATTTACTTTTGCTTTGCCCATTCTAAATGGTTTTCTGCAGCTTACTGGCTCTAGTTGGATGCCCAAATGATTAACACTTTTACTGGCGCATCTTCCTGAAACAGTATAATATGGGTCAGATGTTCAGAAATTGACTCATCTAATTTAAATGTAACTTTTTAAAACTCAGATATTAAAACTTAGGTTGTCATTAATCAAATGTGTTTAAATATGTTTCACTTGTCCTGCTCCTTAATCTGTGTCTGCTGATGACAGTCGACTATACAGCAGGTACAGAAAGGCCCCGGAGCTGAGCGCCTCCACCCTTCCTTCTACAGCTCTCTAAATCTGACTGCCCAGATTCTCTTTGACTGACTGGCAGGCTTCTGCAAAGACCAGATCATAGACATTTTAGACTTTATAAATCTTGGTCAACTACTCAACTGTGCTGTTGTCGTGTCAACCACCCAACTCTTCTGTTATTTGACAGGAACAGCCACAGACAATAGACATTATAAAATAACTTTTTGTGTCTGCATCCCAATAAAGTTGTAGTTACAAAAACAAGTAATAGTTCCTCAAAAAATTAAATGTAGAATTAGTACATGACCCAGCCCATTCCCCTTCTAGGTATATATCCAAGAGAACTGAAAACAAGTTATCAAACAAAACCCACTAAATACATATTCATAGCATTTTTCACCATAGCCAACAAGTAGAAAAATCCAGACATGCATCAGCTGAAAACATGTTATATTCATAGTGGAAAGTTATTCAGCCATAAAGAAATGAACAGTTGAAATGTGCTACAGTCACAAAAGCCCCCACCGATGATTTCATGTATGTAAAATGTCCAGAACAGGCAAGTCTAGAGAGACAGAAAGTGAACGAGTGGTTGCTTAGGGCTCAAGTAGGGGACCATAGCTGAACAGTTGTTGTTGAGATGATGAAGATGTGTAAAGTTATCATAGTTATGGTTGTACAGATTTGTGACTGTAATAAAAACCACTTAATTGTATGCTTTTTTATTGAGGTAACTTTGTATAATTTTCAAGTGTACAGTAATTGTATACTTTAAACGGATGAATTGTCTGGCATGTAAATAATAATAAAGATGTTTAAAAGAAGTAAGTACCTATGCTACAACTATAAAAGAAAAAAGATAATCTGCAGTCCCTTAGGAATTTAACCTCACTCCTTCAGCAGACAAAGGTGTCTAAATAACCAAGATCTGTCATTATTTACCCAGTACTGAGAATTCTGTGTTCTGAAAACATAATCTAAAAATAATTTTGGAGCTCAGGAATTTTAGTTGTTTTTCTTAGTCTGTTTGGGTAATCTAACATACCGTAGCCTGGATAGCTTATAAACAACACATGCTTATTTCTCACACTTTTGAGGTCACCACCATGACATTTTCTTATGACAGGCTTCTCCATGGTTCACAGCTGGCACTTCTCAGTATATCCTAACAATCCTGCCCTGTCTTCTTTGATAAGAGCAGTAGTCCCATTCATAAGCGCTCCATCTTCACTACATACTGCCCGCCTAAGACCCCACCTTACACCCTCACACGAGGCATTAGAATTTCAACAGATGAATTGGGGAGAACACAAATATTCAGATTATAACATTTTGTGCAGAAGCTATTTCAAGTCTCTCTTTTTTGACAGATACCGCGAATTACGGGAGTCTCTCAGACGATGTAGGCTTCCTTGGGGCACTGAAAGGGAATATGGTGGGATGATGCCTATTTCACTCCCTGAAGAGCACAGACCAAAATGTGAACGTCCTTGCACCATGGGCAAAGGCCATCAGCATTATGGATTTGGTGGAGAAAACTGGCCGAGGTAAATAAGCTTTCTCCCCTTACATAGAGATCTTTATTATTCATTTTTATTATTCATTTTCTTTTGTGAACCTTTTGTTAAATCTAACTTTATATTTCTTTTGCCATTTATGAAAAGACACAGATGGAAAAAACTAATTATGTGACTTCTAATTGCAAAGTTAGTTAGAAATCTTTGTTTATGGATGTCTGCTGTCCTTAGAGATGTTCAAGTATTGTGATCAGAAATTTTGAGCAGTTTAACTCCTTTGATAATCATGTTTTATCTAAAACTAAATGGCAATATTCCTGAGAGAGGTTAAATTAAAAATGTTTTTGCTTGAGAAAACAGCTGAACTCATTTGTACAGATGTTCTTGATTTTGGGGACTTTTGATTTCTAATGTGTTCATCACTCTCTTAGAACCTGTTGAGTATTGTTTTCAGTGTTAAAATATCAATAATCATATATAAATCTTAAAGCACACTTGTAATATCTTTGTTCAGAATAGTTTAAAACTTTTCATCTATTCATTCATTCTTTTATCCCAGCTATTCATTTATCTATTCAGTACTTTAAGCATAGCAAGAAGTATTGCTCAGAAATTAGAGGTATATATAGCTCAGTAGGTAATTTACAGCTATTGTTCCCCAAATTTGTATATTAATAATGTCAGAGTATTCTAAAAGAATTGGAAGTACACTCACACATTACAGTTTGTTTATATATATATTTTTAAAAAAAAAGAGAGAGAGAAAAGACTAGCTTCTAAAGGGAAATTCAGTTTGAAGTGAGAGGTTGGTGTTGTTGTGTTGGGTGCTATTTGAATGTGGCCCTAGAACATTAGAATGCAGGGGCCTCCCTGGTAGCTCAGGGGTTAGAGTCTCAGCACCATCAACCCATTGCCAGCCACTGCGCACTGAGTTCGATCCCTGGCCAGCGGGGAAGCTGACCCACATGGCGCAGTAGACCTCTCCTGTCTAGCCTGTTCCCCTCAGCAGTGTTTTTCAACAGATGTGCTTGTTCTGCTCCCCACTCTGTCTCTAGTGAATCCTCTCATCCCTCACCCCATAACTCCAGCCTAGACCCCAGTTCTTATATGCATAAATAAATCTTTAAAAACAAAAAATTTTGTTCAAAGAGATAGCAGTAAAATTGTCAGTCAAGTGTAAAGGCACAGGCACGTGTCTGAAGCATGTGGGAATGTACAGTACGTAGCACCCAATAACATCTCTTAAAAAGCCTAAAACATGAAATTTAAACAAAACAGTGAATCAGAATCATAACTCAAGAACAGAGATGCTATGATAAAAAGGGTTGAGGGTGAACAATGAATCCATTCAAATATGAAATCACTGAGCATTAAATGGTGAGCACTAAATCATTCATGTGATTGAGAAAATTCCTGTAGATCCAGGTAAATGTTAGAAACTTGAGCAAAGCACAGCTTATCCAAACAACCAAAGTGTAGAAGTGTGGGAGAAGGAGAAGTCAGACATTTTCTTTCATGCCTGAGAGAGTCAATATTATCTTAAAATAATAATGCCTGTAATGCTTTAAATGTTCCAGAAACATGTTCTTAATTTTACACAGATATTTTAGAAATGTGTATCTATGTAGTGGAGATTTACCTGTAGTTTCATAATTCCTTTAGCTTTATTTTTCTATGTTAAATACTAATTAAACTTTAAATGTTCTCTTATAAATTGCATGAACTCTGATCCTAGTCTTGAAACTTTATTTCTTATAAGAGCTGCCCATTGCTCCATTCTTTTTTTAAGATTTATTTTATTACTTTTGCATCCAAGAGCTGGGGTGTAGGCCAGAGGTACGGGGTTAGGGTAAGAAGATTCACCAAAGGAAGAATGAGGAACAAAACAAGCAGATCTATTGAAATCCACTGCTGAGGGGAGCAGCGGGCGAGGCAGGAGAGGTCTGCTGTGCCATGTGGGTCATCACCTCCCTGGCTGGGGATCAAACTCACATTGCAGTGACTGCAGATAGCTTCATAGTGCTGAGACTTAATCCCTTGCACCACTAAGGAGGCCCCATCTCTCCATTCTTAACTTCCTTACATCTATTTTTTTTTATCAAGGAAGATCTGGAATCTACTATATGGTGGTATTTGTATATGCTTTTTTGTAATTGTTTAAACTTTTATAGCAGGGATGTGCTGTTCCCATAAAAATAAGGAAACAATCTTTTTTAAATAACAGCATTAATCAAATACTTCTTCAGGCCACACATTGTTCTGAGTGCTTTACAGACATTATCTCATTTAAATTAAATTACATTTGCCTTTTTTAAAGTTCATTTTTCTAATAAAACTACTTTTGTTCTTTTTAAATTAAATTTCAATTTCACAACTTATTCATTGGTATGCATTAGGATTTTTTATTGCAAACAAAACAATCCAATTTGGCTACTTTAAGAAGAGGATTTATGAGAGAATATTAGGTTAACTCACAAAACTATGGGAGGCTAATTGCTAAGTTTCAAGGAATAGCAGCCAAATTCATTCTCAGGACTTGTCTCAGCAGGGGAAATGTCCTTGCTAAAATTTACACCTTTGCTGCTACTTTATTAGCACATGAAGCCTGTGTTCTCAGATTACTCAAGTTCAAGTCAAAGTCTAATGTGTATGAGTGGCAGTCCTTAGGGTGCACGTAGGAACCCGGTTGTTAGGAGAGTCAGAGTGGATTTTCTGGAGCCTGGGAGAAATGGATTATTCACCACGTAGGTAACTACGAAATGCCGAGAGGGTATTGTAAACACTCTAGAGAGCTCTCAGTGTCCATCAGCTCTCACTATCAGAAACATCAGCAACAGCAACAACAGACTTTTCTATTCAACATGCGGTTCATAGGCCAACATGTGGACCATGGGTCATCATCAAATAATGAGCGTAAAATCTTAGACCCCATTCCAGATTTACCGAAACAGAATCTGTTTTAGTCAAGTCTCTCAGATAATTATAACATGCAGCAAAGTTTGATAACTGTAGTAACAATATAAGAAAACGCAACACTTTTGAGACTAACAAAAATTTACTTACCTCCCACAAAGGGGCTGCCCCAGGTCTCATCAGTTCCTGTATCGAACCCCAAGTCAGGATCTCTGGGTGATAGGCACTTCTCTCTAGGTCAGGCATAGTCCTGATCTGGTCGTCCACACCTCTAAACTTGACAGAGTAAACCATCACGTTCACGCCCTAAAGGAAATAATAAGGAAAAGGAAAAAAAAATCAGTCTCTAAACAAAAATGTAGGATGTGACCACAGTCCTCATTTCCACAGCTTGTTGTAAGGGTATGGTCAGCATTAAGAATTCCTTCTGGGCCTCCCTGGTGGTGCAGCACGTTGAGCGCAGCACTGGGAAGCATCTACCACACAGCAGTGCGAGTTCGATCCCCTGCAGGGAGGGGACCCACAGGGCGCAGCAGACCTCTCCTGCCTCGCCCGCTGCTCCCCTCAGCAGTGTGTTTCAGTCGATCTGCCTGTGCTGCTCCCTGCTCCGTCTCTGGTGAATCCTCTCACCTCCCGCACCTCAGGTCTGTACCCCTGCTCTTGTATGCATAAATTAAAAATCTTTAAAAAAAAAATTTCCTTCCTTCACTGCCCACTCTAAGGGCTTTTGTCTCAGCCAGTACCTGAGCTGGTTAGAAGTGCATTACCTAGTGGAACAGCCCTAAGGTTTGTCCTTCAGAGATCCAAGTCTTTAATGTCCTGTCTGTGTGAAGCTGCTACAGTACTCCATTAACTGTATCCCTTAAGAAGCTACTATAATACATTCTTCGAGTTCTAGCAGGACTCCTCTTCCCCATTATTGTATCCCAGCAGTCCTCTTGTCCTTGACATTCAGACATCAGTAATCCCAGTCTACTTGGTAAAGTCCTTCCTTGTCTGTTTTCTCCAGTCAGAAGGAGCCCCAAATTGCCACATCACCAGTTCGGCCTCAGTTCAATGGGACCATTGTTGTTGCATCCTCCAATGGAGGCATTTCTTCCTTTACCCATAGATAGGGCTGGGGAAGCAAGTTTTTTGAAATCTACACTGGGTCAGCTGTATCCATGGCGAGTCTTCAAAAGGCAGTGGACAGCCATCAGGCACAGTTGAGCTTGGCACTGTACAACAGAACACTGCAGGTACCAAGAGGAGTGTAATCCCTGGGCTTTAGGGGATGATGATGAGTCCATGTAGGTCCATCAGTCTAACAGATGTGCCACTCTGGTGGGAGAGGTGATAATAGGTAGACTAAACTTGTCAAGGGTAAAGGGTACCTGGGAATTCGACTTCGCTGTGAACCTAAACCTGCTCGAAAATAAGTCTTTTTTTTTAAAGAATAAAAAAATCAGGTCCAGAATACTTTGATTACTACCATATCATTCCCAGTTTTCTCCTAAAGGGACCTGTTGTCACCAGTTTGGTGTGTCTCCTTTCATACCTTTTGTTATAATTTCTCTAAGTATATCCACATCCATTAGGCATTCATTATTTTGTTTATGTGCAGAATCATTTGATATAAAGAATTAGGTGACTTCTTTTTTCTCTACAACCTAGAAATGGTGAATACAGATCTGTCTCATTCTTTACTATTTCTCATAGTCTTTCACCATATGGATGCATCATGGATTATGTTTCCTTTTTTTTGCATTAAGTACATGTAATGAATACCCATGTACAGGCATACTTGAGCTCACACATTCGTACATAAAGGTTTCTTTTGACAAAATTTAAGTGGAGGTCATGGGTCACAATAAATGAATATTTTAATTTTAGTAGATAATTGCCCAAATGCTTTATATTCTCATAGTGGTATCTAAAAGTACCCATTTCCCCATAATTTTGACCAACTGAAGTATAGTATCAAACTGTATAATTTTTGCCTGTCTAATGAGTGATCAGAATACCTTTCTCTAAACAGACTGAGTGTTTTCCTTATGCTTATTTTCTTTTTCTGGTTTTGATACAGAATTTTATTTTTTGACTTATTTATTATTGTTGTACTGTTTTTGACAGTTTTATAGTATTGTTAGTGTTTTTGAAAGTATAGAATTAATCTCCCCCTGAAGTTACAGTCACTGGAAGTCCTCCACTATAGTCCCCCCAAAAACACACACACATCTCTGACCAGCTTTAAAAGGTTGGTTTTAAAGTTTGTCTTTGTCTAACCCTTTGATTTTCCTATATTCCACCTATAAGTGACACCACCCAGTAATTTATCTTTCTCTTTCTGGCTCATTTTGCTTTTTTTCTTATATATGATTATTTATATTTCCTTATCTGTTCTTCTTCTTGGTCCAATTTTATTCTTTGTCCTTTAGTCATAGACTATTCTTTTTTCTTTAAAGATTTATTTTTATTTATGCATACAAAATCTGGGGTGCACGCTAGAGGCATGCAGGGTGGGGGGGTGAGAGGATTCACCAGAGACAGAGTGGGGAGCAGAACAGGTGGATCTACAGAAATGCCCTGCTGAGGGGAGCAGCTGGAGACACAGGAGAGGTCTGCTGCGCCGTGTGTGTCAGCTCTCTGGCCTGGGATCGAACTCATACCACAGTGGCTACTGAGAGCTGAGACTTAAACCCCTGCATCACCAGCCCTCAACATTTCTTTAAGTCAATATAACCTAGGAAATTATAAGTTTTAAACACACAGATGAAACCAGGAGCCCCCTGTCAAGAATAATTGCATCTTCTGAACTCAATAACTCACTGCATAGACTATTCTTACTGCTTTATATTCTGGATATTAATCTTTTATGTATCTTTATTGCAAATATTTCTTCCATCTGTGCTTTAATTGTACTTTTATATCCTGTCCTATATTCAAAGTTTTACATTTGACATTATCAAATTTCCCTTTGGTCTTTGACCTTTAAAAACTAATCTTGTTTTGAATGCTTTCCCTACACAAGGAAAAAACATAATCTTGTATTTTTCTTGTAATATTTATGTTTTTCCTATTCTTTATATTTTTAATCCACCTGAAATATCTTTGTGAGTAGACATAGAAATCTATTTTTTCTAAATGGCTAGTGAATTTTTCCTGTAGTGTTTATTGAAAAATTATTTACCACTGTTTTAAAATGCCACCTTTTCTTATATTGAATTTCCATATATCATATATACATGGTTTTAGTTTATCTTTAAATGTTTCACCATTATGCTATGTAAAAAATCTTCAATTTAATCTCTTTTTTTCTTTTCAGAAAGCTTCCTATTGAACAATTTTATTATTTGACACAGAACAAAAAAAGTGAACTCTATGGAAATGATTCTTTGTGAGTTTGAGGTTTCTTTTCCTTATAACATTTTCCAGTAGAAATTAGTTACATGAGTAATTTTTTTAAAACCCCAAATTGGAGCTTTAAGAAAAACAAAGTATTCCTTTTGTTAAAACATAAATCATTAATAATAGAAACCAAGACCAAAGAAATAACAAATATAAGACAAATAAACCAAACCCAATTATGCAAGTGAAGAAACACTAAGAAATGTGTAAAGGAATTCATACAGATCATTTGGTCCATTTCTCTGCCTTTGACCTGCTTAATCAAAAAAAAACCTGTAACATTTATTAACAGGTTCATATAAAATGTTCCTTAACCATCTACAAAGATTTTTAATCCAAATTTTATCAGAATGGACCTTTTTTTAGACTAAAAAATACTTGGTAATTTACTCTTTTCTAGAGAAATTGTTTTGCTATGTATTTAAGTTATATTTTATTTTATAATATTACATGTTAGAAAAGTATACTTTTAAATTTTCAAATAAAAATAAAACAGCATAAAAAATGAAAATGTCATCCTTTTACACTTATGACAAGTCTTAGGAATCCGTTGATAGGTAAGAATTGAATACAGAGTTCAACCACAAGAGGGAGCCAAAAAACACGAAATACGAGGTTGCTAGGTCCTGTTCACCACTTTGGGATTAGTAAAGTTTGAAAAATAAAGAGTGTGGTAGTAAAATAACGGACTGGTCCATGTCAGGGAATTAATGTCTCTGAACATACTTTATTTTCATTTATATTTTTAAATTCTGGATTTCTTAAAGATTTTATTTTTAAAAATTTTTTTTCTTTCCATTTTAAATCAATTTTAGGTATATATATGTTAGTATCATAGCTAAAAGTATTGTATAAGAAGCTGTTTAGATGTTGATTTAATGCTTCATAAACAATAACCAATCTAGTAACTCTATATCCCTTGAATTCTTAGACTCGTTGCCTACCTTCCCCAATTCAACCAGAATACAGCTGGAAGACAGTTCATGCTGTGTTCTAATCCCAAACCCACACACTTAAAGTCCAAATAAAGAGAGACATAAACCTTTTATAGTCCATATGAATTATGTGTTTGTAATTCACTATAGACTAATAAGATTATATGGCTTATATACAACTTTTTAAATAGTAGAACAAAAGTTAAACAGTGTGATTAATTTTACTGATCTTTACTATCAACTAGTAACATTCTGTTCATTTTTCATGTCTGAAATCTTTCAGACATTTTCATGGGCCGAAACTGGTTGTTGAAAATCAGTGTAAGTGGATGATAATCCCTCTCTATTGTGGATTTTATTCCTGGACTGCAGTATTATTTCTTGGCATGAAGGGCCCAGGGTAATCAATTAGCAAATTAACAACCTCAGAATAAATGCATTCAGAAAAGACATGCCTCCAGGAATCTGTTCAGTTTTGTTCTAGCCTCTCCGTCAAACTGGGCAACATTTACTATTATGAAAAAGATCAGCAATTCTGGGCAAAGGGACAAAGAACATGCAGTTCTTATATGTCTTCCCAGCCAGGCCACACTCAGGTCACTTGAGGTCATGTGATTGCACCACATGCATGCTGCCCCAGAGCCCTTTGGCTCCTGCTTGACTGTCAGGGCGGACGTAGGGAGAAGCAGAGCTCTTATCATTACCTGCACTGGGAATAAAACATGCAGAATGTGGTAAGCGGCACTGAAGTGAAATAAGCGGAATGGGAAATAGTGATCAGTAGACAACCGAAATGTGAGGGCCTCTCTCTGTCTCGTCGACATTCATTGTTTCAGAAAGTAAATGGGATACATCCTTAAGTAAGTTGTTAATAGTAAGCTTTTAAAATTCCCTAATATAAATTAGGATTTGTTTCCTGTTTTTATTCTAGGATGCCCAAACCACCTAATTCAACAGTAGAGTAAGTATACAAGCTATATTTTTCTTCCCTGTTAAAATCAAGGGAAAAAATTGCATTCTCTCTGTTCTAGTGTGAGTACAAATGAGACTTTTCATTTAAAAAAAATTGTTTGACAAGTAAGAGGTGAGACTGGTACAAGTTCAAGGTAACATATTACTGCTTCTTATAAAAGACCTGCTGATCTTTAATAAAGTAAACTTAAATTTAGTACAGTTTTACAGGATTATTGGAGAAATGGTACAGAATTCCTTTAGACCCCACACCCACTTTCCCGTTTCTAATTCTTACATGAGTATTTATTGATCACAACTAGTGAGTCAGTGTTGATACACTACAATTAAAGATCGGATCTTATTCAGATTCCCTCAGTTTCCCTGCTGTTCCAGGACGCCACCCAGGGTACACCACATTTAGTGTACCTGAGGTTGTCTTGTCTCCTGAGGTTGCTTTTGGCTGTGACAATTTCTCAGACTTTTTTTTTTTAATGAGCTACACAGTTTTGAGAACTACTGGCCAATATTTTGTAAAATGTCTCCCAATTGGGATGTCTGTTATTTTTCTTAGAATTATCAGGGTAATGTGTCTCGGGGAGGAAAACCACAAAGGTAAAGTTCCGTTCTCATCACATCCTGTCAGGAGTCCACATCACCAGTGTCACTTCTCACTGCTGACTTTGGCCTTCATTACCTAGCTGAGGTGGTGTTTGTCAGGCTTAAACACTGCACAGTTCATCTTTTTTTCCTCCTTTCTATTCTCTGTACTTAAGGAGAAAGTCACTTTGGACAGTTCACATTTAAGGAGTCTGGAATTATGCTCCACCTTCTTGAGGACAGAGTACTCAGATAAATTATTGGGGTTTCCTCTGCATGGGAGATTTTTCTGTTCTCCAGCATTTCTTTCTTTCTTTCTTTAATCACTTATTTATAGCATATGAATTCAAGGACATTTGTTTCGTACTTTGGAACCTAGTGCATAGGAGTAATCATGTACTGCTGATTTTTGCTACTCAAATTGGTCACGGGAGCACTTTCAGTTGGCTTCTAAGTCTTTACATCTATCATATATGGGAGGCAGTTTTCTCAAACTATACATGCTTACTAATTTTTAAGCAGATTTGTAAGGGGAAATCAATCCAAGGGAGCTGGTCTACTATAGAATCCATAGACTTGGATGCTGACATATCTTTAGAGCAAATGAATTTCAGTGTGTAGAATTTAAAGTGAAGTACAGCCAGTATTACACTTCACTGCAAGAGCAGTCACTACGCTGCACTACTCTTTTTAATGGTGAGGGACGTTGGTGAGTCAGAACTCAGGAACACCCCAATTCTGGGTCCTCACATCATCACAGAATTGACACGCTTGCACCTATACCATGCTGTGCACTGAATGATGTGGCACTCTTTAAGCAAGGTAAATACATTTGAGAAGCAATCAGTAATTAGCAGTTTTGAAAAGCAATTAAAGAAAGCTATATACCCAGTTCAGGAATATGTTTGGTCAGCGTTTGTGACAAGGGCAAGAAATCGGAATACTTTTACACAAAGAGCTGGCTTCATAAATGACTTTTGTCCTGGTTTTTCTCTTGCAAATCAATCTTAATTTCTGCTAGTATCTATAGGCGATAACTAGGACTTTGCTGAGAGTCTTGACCCTCTAGGTGTTTCAGGGAGCTCACAAGATTCAGTGCAGGTTTGTATCAGCATGCTGTTTCACATAGAGGCCTAGAGCTGGGCTGTGGCCCCCAGACACATTAGTTACCAACTAGATGTCGCATTGAGATCTGGGTTTAACAGTAAAGCTTCATGATTATAATTTAAGATACCTTAATAAATTTGCCATTTTATCTATTGATCCACGAGGCTATTTCTTCCTGATACCTTGATGACACTGAGAATATGTGGCAAATTAAACCAAAAATGCTGGGAACTGAAAAAAAATTCATAAAATGGAAAAGCACTAAGTTATTAAAAATATGTTTCTCATACAAATTATCCTCATTATTTCATAGTTATATCATCCATAGTTACTAACAGAAATTATTATATAAAGTCTACAATATATGGATAGAAAATAGTGAAAGGGAAAATTCTGTAAGACCCTAACACTAAGTAGATACAAGACAGTTTCCAGTAGCATCTGTAGATTATAATTGTTAGCATCATGAATGGAGTTCATTTTTTAAACTCTTTTCTTTTGCTGATCTCCTGTAAGAGCCCAGCGTCCCATACTTCTGCACATGTTAACTTCGCACTGCTCAAAAAATGCTCTATTGGAGGGCTGAGTCCTCCCTCATTATATTTGCTGGTGTGGGGAGGGGGGTTGTTGTCTCACAGTTCTGGAGATTAGAAGTCTTAGATTATGGTTTCAGCAGAGTTGGTTCTTGCTGAGAGCTGTGAGAGAATCTCTTTCAGGCCTCTTCTAGCAGTTTGCAGTAACCTTGGAGTTCCTTGGTTTGTAGATTCATCACCCATCCTCTACCTTTATCATCATATGGTGTTCTTTCCTGTGTGTGGCTGTATCTAAATATATCTATTTTATAAGGATACCAGTCACATTAGATTAGGGGCCACCATACTGCAGTGTAACCTCATCTTAAACAATTACATCTTCAACAACCCGGTTTGCAAATAAAGTCATATTCTGAGGTTCTGTGTGTTAGGACTTCAACATGGGGTGGGAGAACAGAATGCAACAATAATACTGGTCTTGCTTTTTTCTGTATAATGTTCTAATTATATATAACATTTATCAAACCCATGAACTACCTAATCTCAATTTTCTTCTAATTTAGATAGCTTTTTTCAGTTGTGTTTTTTAAAAAAAAAAAAAAAAAAAAAACCTGCCAGTTCTTTAAACAATAGGAAAATTCTACATAGTCTTTTTTAACATGTCTTTTTTTCCCCTTTACTATGCTATTTTTGGCTTTTTGATTTCTAAATAGTATTATGTATATAAACAGGCAGTATACTTTGTTGGTTGATTGCTTAAAGAAACAGAGCCTGGGTTGAAAGTTCAATCCGAGATGGCTAAAGATCACACTATACAGAAGCTGAATGCCCCAAATTACTCCATAAAATAAAGTACTGGAGTCCACTTAAAACAGGAGGCAGGAACTGAAAGCAACTGGAAATTCTTCCTGTAGCATTCTAAAAACTATGCAATTCATATATCTTCTGCTTCATAATATTGTATCAGTTAAGAAGTTTATTCACTGTTAAAGATTTGGTGAGATTCATTTAAAAATTAATGTATTTTTCTAGCAAAATTAAGAAAATATCATGTTTCGTGGCATATGTTTCACTGAAATACTAACTCCAAGGACACAGAAACTTTGGTTCACTGTCATATCCCCAGGGAATAGAACAATACCTGCCACAAAAATATTCGTGGTTGGTGTTTCTAATTGCACTTCCCTTTATTCTCTTTCGCTTTGTGTTTGTGTTTTGTTTATTTGTTTTGTTTTTGCTCAACTAACAGAGAAATCTGTTCCCTATATCCGATTGAACACCCCTATCACACACACATCTCCCGTGGTGCCATGTTCCCGACCTTCACATCACCTAAGGATCTCTACACTGGCATTAGAGCCCGAAGCCATCAGCCATTTCCTCCCACTGTGCCAACAAAGGCTTATGATACAACGGTTCTGAAGACAAGAGGTAAATCATGGTTTGAAATCCGAACGGTATTAATTCTTATATTTGGGGCTTAATAATAAAGTAGTGCAAAGGATTCAGGTCACAAAAATGTGACCCATCAGTGGATTAGGAAAGTGTTCTCAGCTCTGGGCTGCACTTCAGAGACACCTGGGCCCCACCACAGACCCGGTGAGTCAGTTTCTTCACAGACCCGTTCAGTCAGGTGCGCTTAGCTTTATTCTTTATACAGAACCCCCACCAGAGAATCAGAAACCTAACATTATGGACTGTTCTTAGTTTGCTTGTATTTTCTGTTTTAACTGCCTTCCTGCTCCCTCTTATGAAAATCCCATCCTAGCTCAGGTGAGCAGTGTAAGGGACAATACTGGGTTCAGAGCGTCAGAGTCTGGAGGTGGTAAGCAGTTGTGATGAAACCAGAAGATTATCACTGAAATAAGACCCAGAAAGTAATGGGAGCGGTTTGTCCAGGCCCTCCTAACACCTTGGGGCATCATCTCAAAGTTGTAAATCTTGGGGCATTCCCAGCTGTGCTTTATTAGAGAAGATGATTAAGCCCATAAGCTAGTAGTCAAGGCTCTCTGACACTAGACACCTCAAAACAGAGAAGAAACCCATAAAGACTGAAGTTACTAGACTGAAGGAAGGTAACCTGAGGTGACAGAGAAGGTGAATTTAGGTGGAATTAAGACCCAAGAACTGTCCTACCATGCAGTTCCTCTGTACATGAATATTCGCACCTAGATGTAACAATGGAATATTACCATCATGTATCGGATACAGGATATTAATATACCCTTCATTAATAATTAATAATGCCACCTAAGTATCTATACAGTAGAATGAACTTATCATAGGACCACAGGAAGTCATGGTGTGTTTGATAAAGCTTATCAAACTACCACAACACCTAAGAAGCTTTGTTTTTTTAAAATGTTCTCTCTCAATGCCTCTTTGGTAAGCAAGTGCTAAGTCCATTTCCTGGCACAAAAGGAGCGGAAACCCAAAACAGGTAGCACAGAAATGCATTTGCTGAGCCTTTAAAAACCAAGAGAGGATCCAGGAAGATTTCTAATTTACCTAGGAATTCCTTTCATTAGCAAGAAAGGTGCAGTATTAATGCCTCCACCTATAGCTAACATTATGAGGGTTAGAGACAAGACACGGTCTCCCTCTATGTGGCCCACATGCTGCTCATTTATGGGGTAAGAATTCAGAGAAAGCTAAAACTATATCACTAAAATGTGTTCATGCATTATTCTCTACCTCCTATTATATTGGTTCTACTTATCACGCCAATAAAGTCCACTAATTAGAAGATTAGCGATGCATATCTAGGATTACAGTGTTTTTCCTAAAATTTTCAGGTAATCCTTACAGATATGAACTGCTTGATTTTCCCACGGACTCAAAGAAGAAAGCCTTGACTTGGCCAGGTCAGGGTGTATATTATGATGTAAGTATGTCTGAGAATGTATGTTTAAAACAGTGTAAACATATTTTCATTCTATAATTTATGAAGGCCTAAAAATGAATTGTTTTTATTTTGTAGCTGGATGAAAATTTTGAGATTTTGACCAGGATTCACATTTTCTGTTTTCATAACTTATTTTATATATCCTTGGCAATTACATAACATTTCCTATAAGGCACAAAAAAAGTGAAGGACTGTATCCCCCAACTTTTTTATTAATAAATTTTAATGAGATAATAGGTAAATAACATATAAGTTTCATGTGTTCAGAATTATAATTTTTCATCTCTGTATACATTAAGTGTGCCATCAAAAATCTAATTTTCATCTCCCATCATACAGTTCGCCTATTTACCCATTTACCCCCAACTCCCTTAACTTCTGGTCACCTCCAATCAGTCCTCTATGTCTAAGATTTTGTTTGTTCATTTGCTTTGTTTCTTTATCCTCCTTGTGAGTGAAATTATACAGTGTTTATCTTTCTTCTTCTGACTTATTTTACTTAGCCCAATTCTTATTCTTCTGATTCATTATATCTCAATCAACTCCTAATATGCATAGTCAAGGGGAGATTTTCAGAAAGATTTGCAATTATCTCCACTATTATATTTGTGTACCATCAAACATAAAATCAAATAGTAGCCACCATTATTGACAAGTTGCTACACTCTACCCACTTTAGTGATAGTATGTCACTTGCCTGTTAGAGCGATCTCAAAAGGTTAGTATCATTCCCATTTTAAAGATGAGCAAATAAGGCTCAGAGAGTTAGTGACTGTCTCATAATGAGAGAACTCAGGCTTGTGTGACTCCAGTCTCTGCTCCTAGCCACATACTAGGATTTTGCTGGGTAAAATGGAAAAATTCTAAGTCATGAAGGAAATATCTAGACATTTGACAATAATAATAGCTGGCTTTAATTGGCCAATTGGTTTCTGAGAAGCAGCGGCAAGAGATTTACTGAAATAAGGTGTTTATTATGGAATAAACAGTATTCTCTCCTTGTCTTTCTCAGTCTCTGAAATAGGCAAATAATTATGGAAAGATGGAAATATTTGAATTTTTCTGGGGAAGAGCCACTGTCGTAGACCAGAGTCTGGACATTGCAATGAGCTAGGCAATTTCCTGGTTTTTCTTTATAAAGTTATGTCAAGAAAAAGCCTTGGAGAATCATCTATTTTACTGATCTCTTTCACTCTTTCAAGAAAAATCTATGTCTAAGCAACCCAGAAATATAAGAAGGTATTCAAAAAACCAGTCCATGTTTACATGTTCTTATAGCCAAAACCTCTGGCTCTGTAGTTTGGTTTCTTCTTTCAATTTTTCTTCCTACCTGCTCACTAAAATGTTGCTGTCTTCATGCCACCCCTTTGCAACCATCTTGATTAGCTCCCTTTACCTAAGTTTGTATCCCAGTGCTTTAACTGAGCTAGGAAGACTCTTCCTCCCTGCAACCTGGCTCAGCTTGCTGCCCTCGAACAGATTCACGACCATTTCCGTTCCTGGAATCCTCTCCTCTCAGGACCTCTCTGCCAATCTAAAACTTGCTTATTCTCAAGGCTTAGTCAACTCCCATCGTTTCCTGTATAGTAGAAGTGAACCAAGTCAGGAATTCTGTGTTCTAAGTAGTCCTAGATCTGCCATTTGTTCTGTAAGTGGTAATTAGGATTGTTGTTTCTCTCCTCTGAGCTTTAATAAAATGTATCTATGATTTTGGCAAAATCTGTCCTACAAACTTAACGGGATAAGAGAAAATGATGAAATGAAAGCACTTTGATAAGTAGAAAATGCTGCAATTATATAAAGGCTTAATTACTCCAACAGATGTGATTTCTTCCTCTTTTAATGCCCTAAAATACCTAATATAACCAATAACTATTCACATGTATTTTATATCTTGTCAACTAAATTACAAGCTTTGAAAACTGAGCATTTTATAGTATGCATAGTTCCAGCAGTACTTTGTACATAAATATTTGATTTGTCTTTTCTAGTAATTAAGCATATTATTCTGTACTAATCTGAATTTTCAACCTCTCAGTCATTCTTCTGGCTTTTTCCTAATCCTAGTCAAGTTTTGTACTTCCCTGGATAAAGAAATAAAGTATACTAGATAGGAGTACTTCATGGTTTATCTTTTCTTCCCCTTTAGGGTAATACCCTGTACCCATCCTCCCCTGCCATTCACCATTTAATTAAGGGAGGTGGTCAAGGAGTCTTCAGCTTTATCTGTAATGCTTTATTTTTGTTAAATAAGGGTAATTTCTTGTAGTATTTACCTTCCCTATTGCTAGAGCTGATATCTCTCACCTAGGGTGCTCTCAGAAATCCCACTTCCCAGCCTGTACCCCACCTGCATCGTAACTCATTAAATAACTGTAATCATCCTTCAGGGGGTGAGTCACATAGCAAGAGTGCCTTGTTCGAGAACTTATATTTTTGGGCTAATCACCATTTCTCTCCTCCTCCTCCACCTGATGCCCATAGGAGGGAGAGGGGGGATGCCAATAACTTGAAAAAGTAGTGCCAAAAATGTGTCTCCTAGCTGTAAAAGAGAAATCTCCAAGAACCATATTTTATAATCTTCCATCGTTTTTTATACATAAAAAGTATGTGTAACCTATTAGTAAAGAGTATGAATTATTTTAAAGTGGCTCGGCTCCTGGCTCTAAACATATCAGCTGTCTGACCCTAGTAATACACGAAAACTTTCAGTAAGGACATCGATTTCCTCATCTATAAAACAGGAATAAAAATAATACAGCCCAATAGGATTGGACTGTGACTGAAACGCATGTAAGAGCACCCAGCACCATGCTGGCGAACAGTAAGCTCCTAGTAAACGTTCACTTGTGTCAATATTACTGTCAGTGATCATAACACTTTGCTGACATAGCAATAGTTAAGAAATGGGCAGTCTTGGGCCTCCCTGGTGGCGCAGCGGGTTGAGCGCCACAGCACAGCAGCTAGAGTTCCATCCCCGGCCAGGGGGTGACCCACATGGCACAGCAGACCTCTCCTGCCTCGCCCACTGCTCCCCTCAGCAGTCAGTGTATTTCAGTAGATCTGTCTGTTCTGCTCCCCACTCTGTCTCTGGTGAATCCTCTCACCTCCCGCGACTCTGGCCTGTATCCCAGCTCTTGTACGCATAAATAAATCTTTAAAAAAGAAAGAAAGAAATGGGTAGTCTTGCAAGGAGACTATTCTGTAAAAAGGGTTTATGACCTTTTAAAAATTAAGATTGGGACTTAATTTTAATAGTCTTTTAAATGTCATTTTGCCTTCATCCTTTCACACCACATGTACGGAAAGCCTGTGCCTGCAAGACTCATAGAAGTCCAGGGGCCTCCCTTCCACCCAGGCCTCTATCTTTCTGTTTCCTTGGCCTGGCCCATTTTTCCCACCCAAGTTTGCTCGTGCCAGAGCTTCTCCCGCTGCTACTCTCTTTCTGCTGCCAATTTCTTCACTCACAAGTTCCAGCCATTGCCCGGTCAGTCAGATCATTCTTTTTCCTTTTACAAGTTACAAGTAAATAGGTTACATTATTTGACTCTTATGGGTTATTTTTGTCACTCCTTGCTCAGGTAGCCAAAAACTTTTGTCCTTTCTGTTCTTCAAGAACTCAAGCATCTCATCTTACCTTTTTCAATATAAAAACAATTTTTAGGATAAAATCTACCTTGTAGTCATCTTTTGAGTAAGACAAGATATAATCACAGCAGTCAAGTGCCAGAAACATCCCTAGTCCTGGACTGTTTGAAATATCTGAACAAACTATTCTTAAATCCTAACTGGGCTTCACTTCTAGGAGGAAGATAGGGGAACTAAACAAGAGGCCAGGTGAAAAAAAAAATAGTAACAATAAAAAACACAACAAAACCAAATAACAATTAAAAGACAAGTGCAAGTCAGAGATATTCTGCAGGGTAGAGGGAGGGGAAGAAGCCAAAGTGAGGGTGGGACGAGCAAGGGACTGTGGTGACGGTGCACGGGTGAATTGGTGGTGGAAACTCTATGGGGACCACACCTGAGAAAAGAAAGCAAACATTGTAAAAATAATTATTTTTTTAAAAAATCTTAACTGAGCCTTCACGCAAGTTTCCTTATTGCTAAATATTTGGGAAGACACTTGGCTTCCCTAGAAAGAGCACTTATTCCTATCATACACAAAGAAATGCAGTTTTCCTTCTAGAACTATCTGATATCTTTCCAATCCAGTGTGCCCAGGCTTCTCCTAGAGACATTCCTCATTCCTAGGACAGCTCTGCCTCTCCACAGATCCTCCACAACCCACACACATCTTCAAATAATCATAATGATTTGGGTGAGTGCCAACCACCTCCTTTAGAAATGTGTCATCTTCTGGATGAAGAAGATGTGGTAAATATACACCATGGAATATTACACAGCAATCAAAAAAGATAAACTCCTGCAATTTGCAGCAACATGGATGGAGCTAGAAGGCATTATGCTAAGTGAAATAAGCCAGAAAAATATCAGATGGTGTCACTTATAGGAGGAATGTAGAGGAAACAAGGGATTCAAGGGGGAAAATCAATTACAATAAATTAAAAATCAAAATCAACAGACAACTATAAATCTGAGACATTCCCGAGGAGGAGGAGGGAGGAAGGAACAAAATGGATGGGAAGAGCACAAGGGACTATGGTGATGGTGCACGGGGGAATTGGCGATGGGAATTTCATGGGGGTGAGAAATATACATTGTACGAAAATGAAAAATAATGTAAAATATATATATAAAATTAAAATTTAAAAAATAGAAATGTGTCATCAAATAACTGGCCTCCCACAGTGCTCTCCATCACCACCACCACTATGAGCCACACCGCACCTGCCCATCCCCAGCAACAAGGTGTTCAGAATGAGAAACTGGCACCCTCTCTCTCTCCTGCCACATTCACTGCCCTCTTACGGTCTCACCTTCTCTACTTTTCCTCCCTCTGTCTCAGGATGCCCATTCCCCCCCCTATTGTGCATCCTCGTCTCCATTCTACTCTGATCCAAAGTCCTAACTGGACACCAAAAAAATCCTTACCTCTGTTAATCCTTTATTTTGCTCACAAATTCAAAACAACTAACATCATTCCTTTGTAGACTAGAGTGTCTGTGTAGATACAAACATCTCAGCAACTGAAATTCCTTCCTACTTTATATGTACCTCCACATCCAATACAGAATTTGCCCTGTGAATAGTATACTTAAGTCACAGACACCTATTAAGTGAATGAGTTTCAGAAGCCCCTCTCTCATTACCCTCAGAATAACATCACCTTAATTAAATACTGAAAATCTGCCTAATCTCACTGCAAATGTTTCCTGATTTTAAACTCTTCCCAGGATACTGATAGCTACAGCAAAATATCACATTCCCTATTTTGTGTGCCTTCTACTGCAGTTTAGTAGATCATTGCTGTTAGCTAAACCAGAGTAAGACACAAGATTAACCCAGCCCCTCAGAACAGTATTTGTAAAAAGTCTTTATTTTCTAAGTAAGCTGGCTTTGTAAATCATAATAGAGAAGAACCAAAACAAGCTTTATTTACCCTGAATAAATAAGCCACATATTTAATAAAGGTTTATAGAGGTGCTGATGTTAGACTTCAAGCACTGTTTACTGTAGCTATTCTACATGTGTAAAATGGGGAGCACTCCAACCCGACAGGCTTGCCTTGAGCAGCATCACCTTAGAAGAACTTTAGAAGACACAGCTCAATAGCACCCAGCTCTGGTCTTCCACTGACAAGCCCCTCCCTACAGAGCAGGAAGTTGACAGGAACGTAAGCTGGAGCCCATGTTGCCCCAGTCTTCCTGCCCCAGACTGATACTGAGCTGCAGAATTTCCTGACAAAATGGCTCTGAACCCAGTCCCGAGGCATTTGTGGAGTCCTTCCTCAGGCCCCCTCCTCTCAGGGGACATGCTTGACAGTGCTGCCAAGCTAGTATAAAATTCTAGGCCACAGAGGCCAAGAGGCAGCTGTTTCTCAAAGTGGAGGTACCATGTAATGGAGTTGAGTTTCAGGATTAGGTTACCCTCATAGGCAAGGCACCTCGTAGTTTGGGATGGAACTGGAGTTAGGAAGAAAGCAGGAAGGGGTGCTGAAGACAGGGACCAGCCTCTTTCTGAACCCCATGCCCAAGTGCAGAACTTGGGTAGTCTAAAAAGTCTAAATTGGACCTAGTCCTCCAGACTTGTGAAGGCATTTTGTTAAGGTAGGAGTACAGAATATATTTTATTTATTCAGTTTATTTGCTTGATTCATAAATTAAACTAGTTAGACGAATAAAATGTGGGCTTTCATCATCCTCTAGACCAGGTCCTGGCAACATTAAGGTAACCTGACTGTGAGAGCAACAAGTGCATGTTGTTCAAGAAACACTAATTCCATACCTTCTACCACTATCCAAGCCTTTGCTAATGGAGGTGGGGGGGAGGGGCCACGGGACAGGGAGGGGAGGAAGTCCCCCATCGATGATGCCATTCAAGGCCTACTTTCTCTCCTCCTCTGCTCCCAGCTCCACTCCTTTGTTCAACTAGAATCAGTTTCTCCCTCCTCTGAGGTTTTTCCTAACTCCTTTTACAACAAAGAGTTACTTCTCATCTTATAATCATTTGTGTTATCTCACACCTATTTCCCTTCTAACCAACCCACTCCTGGATTGCAAGATTTGTTTGTGATCCATCCTAGTTTCTTGCTACTACCTTGCACATACTGCTGCTTAGAAAATATTTATTGAATGTTATCACTCCAAGTTAAAATTAAATTCTAAGTAACAAAAAGAAGACTGCAATGAAATATGTCCAATCACTTTAACATGTATACTTCCTTAAGCAGTGATGACTACAGAATGAATAATTTTATTTGAATATGAGTGACTTGTCATCAGAAATTCATAAAATGGCATCATTTCAAGCAGGGAAGACAGGGGGAGGCACGCGGTTTTGACAAAACTTTGTCAAAGGAGCACTTAAGAGTTCTTTGTATTTCTAACAAAATTTCCCTGGCCGTAAAGAGTATTGCCAGGAATATTGTTCCGATGAACATTACCAGAGTCTTGGCCCAAGCCAAATGCTCTTGGAAGACACCTCGCCATTCCTTCTAAAATATTATGTTTAATTCCGAATATGGTAAAAGTTATAGATTATTAGCAATTCCTGAAGAAAAAAGCAGTATCTGTCTTCAGCCAGAATTTCCTTTGCCCCTCTTCCTGAGTGAATTAACCCTTTTTCTACTATGTGACATTAATATCAATAATTTTTTATATTCTAGTTCCCTAAATGTGTTGGGAAAAACAAGCCAGTATTCTACCCAAAACCTCCTAAAACCTTCGCACCCAACACTTCTTTAAACTCGTGGGACCCTGTTAACTCTCTAAAAGAAGCCAACATACAAAGAAATCTTGAGCGGTCCCACTGGATCACTTCATACACTAATGATTTTACAGGTAGGAGTGCTTTTTATGCAGGTAAAAAAAAAATTGAATTATTTTCAAGTGCTATTGTTAACTTTCATCTTTTAATATTTTCCCTGTTTCTTAATGAAAGTACAAACAGAAATTAAGGCTTCTCTAAGCACTTAACTAGGAAGTGAAGTTGGCTTTAATTTTATTGGTTCTAACTAAATTATAAAGGGAATGGTTAAGTTTTTCTATAGTGTCAGTTAAGTACCTTTCTTCATTTACTCTAACATACAATATGCTGTGATGTTTCTGTTAAGGTCGGGGGCCCATGAATCCTCTCGAACTGGATGATTACCATGAGAAGGAGGTAGCAGAGCTAACTGGACAGATAGGATTTGACCCAGCACCTGTAAGTAGTTAGTCAGCTCTCAGTTCCTTAGGAGGCCAGTATCCAGGTGTTGGCCTCCTTGCTTTGCCCACTTTTTATTTGCTTCATGAGTATTGGTGACCATGCAAGCAAAAGGAAAATTTAACTCATTTAAAAGTTAATAATGAATTGATTTGGCCCGGTTTGAGTATACTTATCCATTATTTGGATTAAAAAAAAAAAAAGCAAGGTTTTTCTCTTCATGGTGCCAGGGTGTTTTTTTTTTTTTAAGATTTATTTATTTATGCATACAAGCACTGGGGTACAGGCCAGAAGTGCGGGGAGGTGAGAGAATCCACCAGACAGAGTAGGAGGCAGAACAGGCAGATGGACTGAAACACACTGCCGAGGGGAGCAGTGGGTGAGGCAGGAGAGGTCTGCCTGCACCATATGGGTCACCTCCCCAGCCGGAGGCAGGGATTGAACTCATGCTGCAGTGGCTTAACCCACTGCGCCACCAGGGAGGGCCTGTTTTTTGTTTGTTTGTTTGTTTTTAATGGATTTTCTACTGTGCTACTGTTGCTAAAATTTAGGAAGGAATTGGTTTACAAATGCATTAAGAATCTCATTAAGTTAATGAATCTCATTAATGAGATTCCTAATTAATTCTGTGAATTTTTTGCATGATTATATATCCTATACATTTCACTGCTTTTTGAAGAAATAAAGGCTTCTTCCTGGTATCTTCAATAATTGAGAATTGCCTGAATTATAATCAAAAGCCAATAAATTCTCTGCAAGTGTCAATTTCTTTTTTTCTCATCACCATCCTTTATACTCCTGCCTTCCCCCTTAGAGATTTTCTAACTAATTATATTAAATGGCCTTTTAAATAATCATGCCCTTTAGTAATAAAAAGCATACTGTGTTGCCATGACCTAGTAGTATACATTTACATTGTTTTATTTGGGACCTAAATTTTATCCTCTAAAACTGCAAAGTTGGTAAGGCAACATTAACTTTTTCAAAAATGCAAACTGTGGGAACACATAAAACAACAATAAGATATTTTAATTTGAATTCTTTAAACTAAACACATTTATTTTATGTAGCTTCAGTATTTCCCAAAGCAACAGAAAATTATAATACCAGTAGTTCCAGAGACTGTGCTTTATCATTTAGAAGGGTTTTTAGTTTTGTTTTTCACTTGCAACAAGCATTCTCTAAGGCCAGACAGGACTATCTGCTTACTCTGACATTGTCAGGTGGTTCAGCAACTATCAGATTTTCACATCTGTGATCTTTCAGAGTATAGC
The DNA here is from genome assembly GCA_019455555.1 of Galemys pyrenaicus. Classification (NCBI taxonomy): domain Eukaryota; kingdom Metazoa; phylum Chordata; class Mammalia; order Eulipotyphla; family Talpidae; genus Galemys; species Galemys pyrenaicus. The sequence goes on along the minus strand of JAGFMF010011726.1, from coordinate 5,459,536 downwards.
TACAGGAAGCAGTGTTATCACTCTTTCAAATGAATACATGTACAGTTATTCAAAGGATGCTTGTGAAGTGCATTATATGTAAAATTATGATTCAAGTAAACACCTAAATTTGTATTAATAACAACATATAATATGCCTAAAGCAGTTGAGACTTCTTTTAATTTAAATGAATCTTGCTCTTTCTAACTCAAACAAGTAATGAACTCCGGGAAGGCATATGAGATATTTTATAGTAGTAAAATGAAATGGCTACCAATAGCTACTTCTTACATAAGGGCAGGATAGAGAATACAATACACCCTATAATTTAGTGTTTGTGACAAATTTAACAAAGAATTTCAAAGAGCTGGGCGTGGGGGGTGGTTTCATAGTATTTACCCAAACCTGATTAGTTAAGGGTTTAACTAAGTCAAACAAGTTTGCTAAAACAATATGGAAATTCCTACAACTATGAACCGCTGGATACTAAAAGGATGTTCCTGACTCCATTTTGTTTTCTGAGTCCAAACTATAGTTCTTATTTCCCACTATTCTCATTTTTATCATCTCTGCTATCAATCCCATCATTGTCTTTTTTAGTTTTTTCTTCAACATATTAGTATAAAAATTTTCAAACATACAAAGAAGTTAATACCCATGTAGTCCTCACCTGGATTCTACCATTAGCATTTTACAGTACTTATTTTATCCCATGAAATATCTATCTTTCCATCCCACCAACTATCCATCAATACACTTTATTATTTTAGAATAAATTTCAGGTGTCGGTATACCCCTAAACACTCAGTATGCATCTACACACACACTGAGTGTTTAGTCCCCCCTAAAGACTCAGTATGCATATCATTAACCAAAGTTCAACTTGACTACATTCAAGTCAAGGTAAAATGTACATTCAGTGACATTGTGCAAATCTTAAGTGAGTTTTGACAAACACACCTTTGAGATCCAAATATCTAAATCCCTATGAACATAGTGAACATTACCATCATATCAAAAAGTCCCCTCGCTCCCCTTGTGAGTGTACTCCTTCCTACAGATATATATTAATAACCCTTGGACTAAACTCATTGTTTCTATAGTTACCAGACGTTACTGAGTCCATAGTATTTATACAACATCTCAAAAAACAGCACAGACATGCAGACTGCCCTCACACCAAAGTCTCTAAGCACAGAACACCCTGGCCTCAGCATCACGCAAGATGTTTTTTAAAAAGCAAATTCCTGAGCGCTACTGCGGACCTTCTGAATCACAACCTCTAGAATCATGTGTAGGGATCTTATTTTCTGCCAGCTCCAATGCTCATTCTGCTCAGTCAGAGTTTAAGAACACTTGCCTTGGTGTAAAGACTTCAGCTGAGATTTAAATAACTGCACATAACTCTTAGTATCATCTGCTGATGGTGGATAGCAGTTTTGTCCTGGTGATTCTTTCATATATGTGAATGTTTTATAGCAGTGAGTTCATACATAGAGGAATTTCTCTACGGCCAAATGAAAATATGTCCTTTCCATATTAGCAGAAAGCAGAAGTTGCAGGGGGGGCGAGGGGTGCATGTGTTTTGTATGACCCATATTTCAAAATCTTTAAATAAGCATCAACAGGCATTGCAGGGTGCACTCATACATGCATCCTCTGTCTACTTAAACAGTGAAAATGAGTCTGACTTTTGACCTGCAATTTGTGGCAATGCCCCGACCATGCCAGATGTACTGACTAATTGATTTTCTCCCTTTTATCCCATGACTACAGCAAGAAAAATTCCATCCTGTCTTGAAACCACCCAGACCCTTGGAAGGACGAATTGCCAGATTAATTCAGAACCGACGTCCTCTGCAGGCTACTCTCCAGCAAAAACCACCTTCCTGTCCAGATTGTACCCCTAGAGTTTTGTGCAATTTTCATACCTTTATACCCAGTTCTACAGAAATGATGGCACTTAGAGATAACACACCGGCGGGTGTGATCCATAAAACTCAGGCAATTGAAGACAAGATTAAGGAAGAACAAAACTTGCTGTCTACCTATGCGCTCCCATCTTGTTACGAAACAAAAGATCTGACTAACACTTATGATATAAAGTCATTTCCAAAAATCACAGACACTAAAAAAACAGAAGATTTGTACTGGAGACAGCTGTTACTAAAACCCCAACCTATAACATACTGTAACCCAAACCATTACATCCAGTATGACCATCTTAAATCTACATCTACCGTGCACGACCCGTATGCTATATGTCAAAACCCTGTTAGTCTTAGTAAGCCTAGTATTTTACAAAATAAATCAGAGTCAGAAGCTTTGGACTTAGAACATTTTTTAAATGAACCAGAAGAACGATTGACCTTGAACATGGAAAACAATGAAGAAACAAGATCTATTCTGGATTGGATTCCTGGAGCTGGAGTAACCAAGCCACAGACTGACCTATTGGAGCTTAAGAACTCTTTTTCAAAAACTGGTGCACAAAAGCGTTTCTACAAATCAATTCTCGAAGACCATAAGGATCTCAGGGATAAGGATGATTCGGGGATGAAACACCAATTCTTTGGCTATAATTCCTATTATTTCTATCATTGAGACATTCATCCTTTCCTTCAAAATCCAGCCTCTTGCAAGAAAAAATATAACAGAATTTCTTCCTTGTTGCTGGATTCTCTTTTCTAGTGTGACCTTGTTTCTACAATGACCTTGTTAATAAGGTTTATGTTTTCGGGAATTTAAGTTAAGATCTGCTCAGAGAAATCAGAAAAGGTGGTTATCTGACTTTGTGAAAAGATTAACAATTTGACAATAAAATACTAGTACCAGAAAAAACGTATAGTCTTTAATCTCATTGTTTAGTTACACTCCAAGAAAATTTTCCAAAATCTTGAGAAACAGTAAGTATAACAAATTTTAAATCACTGATTAACAAAAAGTAATACATTTGACCCTTGAACGACACAAGGTGTAGGGGTACAGCCCCCATGCAGTCAAAATCTTCATGTAACTTTGACCCCCCCAAACTTTACCACTAAGCTTGCAGTTGACCAGGAAAAAACTGTCCATTAGCACATATTTTGTATATGCATTATACACTGTGTTCTTACAATAAAGTGTGCTAGAGAAAAGGAAACGTTATTAAGAAATCATAAGTGAAGCACCATGAAGGTCTCCTTCATAGTCCTCACATTCAGTAGGCTGAGGAATAGGAGGGAGATGAGGAAAGGTTGAAAACACTGCGTGTAAGTGGGCCAAAGTAGTTCAAAACCATGTGTTCAAGGGTCAAATTATTTGGGGGCAAAAATAATCAGTGGATGTCTATACAAGCTACTTAATAAAAATATATATGTGAGCACTGTCATTTTGTGTAAATGTATGTACAAAATAGTTTCAGGTACAAAAGATAAAACTCAGGTCCAGTTAATTGAGGGATGGACAGATCTATAAGCTATATTCCCTTCATAAAATAAGCGTGTGCTGCTGGTGGGAATGCAAGCTGGTCCAACCATTATGAAAAGCAGTATGGCAGTTCCTCAATCTACTAAGAATGGAACTTCCATATGATCCAGCAATCCCACTCCTAGGAATATACCCAAAAGACACAAAAACACTGATTCAAAGGAATACCTGCACCCTATGTTTATAGCAGCACTCTTTACAATAGGTAAGACCTGGAAACAACCTAAATGCCCAAAAACAGATGACTGGATTGGGAAGCTATGGTACATATACACGATGGAATACTATTCAGCAATCAAAAAAGATAAACTAGAGTCATTCATAGGAACATGGATGGAGCTGGAAGGGATTATGCTCAGCGAAGTAAGTCAGAAGGCAAAAGAAAAACACCAGATGGTTTCCCCCCTAGGAGGAATATAAGGGAACCAAATACAGATCAAGGAAAAGAACAATACTAATAATAAATACATGACAAAAACAAAAAGACAAGGACAAATTGGGGACACTATGGGGAGGGAGGAGGGAGAAGGTCGAGGGCAAATAAGAGCACAAGGGACTGAGGTGATGGTGCACTGGTGAAATGGAGATGAGCATTACAATTGATGTCAAATATATATAAATAAAGAGGGAAAAAATTAGCCTAAAAAAATTTTTTATAAATAAAGTGTGTGGGTCCTGTTCCTTTATGTAACTATGAAGACAAATCACTAAAAAGATGAAACCCAGAATGTTCTACATGCAGGCTGTCTACACTGGGTATCTCCTTAAACCAATCAAAAAAATGAAACATTCTTTTTTTAAGCAGATAAAATAGTACAACATTCTAGCCGTGACTTTAATTAGTAACTGGTGAGTTCTGATTGTGGCAAGAAAGGATGGTGTCTTCCTCCATTTGTGTTTATACAACAACAATGAAAACTAGATGGCTTCTAGACAATAAACATTTCTCCAAGTTCTGAGGTTGGGAAGTCCAAGGTCCTGGTGCCTACAAATTTGATGTCTGGTACGTTATGCCACCTCTCAGACAGCCCCTTCTCACTGTGATCTCCCATGGGGAACAGGCAAGAGACCTCTCTAGGACCCCTTTTATAAAGGCACGAACTGCATTTGTGAGGGTTCTCCCTTCATGACTGACCACCTTGCAAAGGCCCAGCTCTTAATAACCTTGGGGTGTAGATTTCAACACATGAAGTTAAGGCAAACACAAAACATCCAGACTGAAACAGGTATCTTGATATCAATTATTCTAAAGCTGAATATAGTTTTTTGAAAATGCCACTAAGAGTTTAGTCGACTAGGAAAAGCAAGTACATTTAATGGACAAGAAGTACATTTTAGACATAGTTTACCAAAGAACGTTCATGAAGAATTGCTGTGGGTGTTGAGATTTCTTTTATTTTTTTTTTTTGTTCTACAACATGTCATTTTGGTACACCCTCTTTTAAAACTATTCTGGACAAAAATTAGGGAATGTTTTCCCAAATTCTATTCTGTAACACTAGTTATAATAGGTATTATGGGCGGCAAAAAGTTACATGGTAAAATATAGAAGAAAACTGAGGGCAATAGTCAATCACTTAAAGTATTCATAATAAGCTCTAATATGTAACATATTTGGAAGTGTCAAAAAGCATATCAGGCTAGAATTACAAGGAACAAACTTAGAATGATGCAACCCTCTAGTACAGGAATTTGGGGTTTTATTTTCGCACTTCCCGCCAGTTTGCAGGGACATTACACTACATTCTGATTATGGGAATTCACTCCACCACACATAGCTAGGACTGGGTACCTTCTGAAACGGCAATAAATATTTGCATCAATCAGAGTCCTAGGAGGAAACAGATCCTCAGTGGATATCACTAAAGGGAGTCAGGAAGGGACTGTTTTTAAAAGATGGGGGCAAGGTTAATGGAACCTCAATAGTGAGGCACCCAGGAACCAGCAATGACTGGTTCCAGCCCTATAGAAAGGGAAGGACCAGCTTTATAGGGCCTCCAGAAGCCAAAGAGCAAGAGGGCACAAGTAAAGGCAGACAAATGGAAAATTAATGTGGACAGGCAAGAAGGGTATAAGGCTGCCTGCTCCTCAACCTGAGAGGAAGAGCTCTCTTCCCCACTAGGCTTCAGTCACGCATGAGCTAATAGACCTGACACTATGTCACTGTGTCAAAAATGTGATTCATAAAGGAAAAAATTGACAAATTGAAACCTCATCAACTGGATATCAACTGTCCAGGAGAGCAAGTCTCCCTGCTAAGCTTGAACCAGGGAAAATTTGTCCCTTTCAGCTCTTATAATGTTAGAGTCCTTTTCTTCATCTACTCAGGCCACATTTTCCTCTTTTGTTGGTGATTTTGCTGTTTTAAATGGCTCTCAGGGGGCCTCCTTGGTGTCAGCACAAGGAGTTAACCACTGCACTTGACACATCCACAGCCACTGCAGCACTAGTTCGATCCCCAGCCAGGGAGTGGAACCACGTGGCACAGCAGACCTCCCCTGCCTCACCCGTTGCTCCCCTCAGCAGTGTATTTCAGTCGATCTGCCTGTTCTGTCCCCCACTCTGTCTCTGGTGACTCCTCTAGCCTGTACCCCAGTTCTTGTAAGCATAAATAAATACATCTTTTAAAAAAAATGGCTCCCAGGTGTAGCGCTTAAGTGCTGTCCAGTGTGTTCTTAACTGCAAGAAGGCTGTGATGTGCTGCAGAGAAAATACTTGTTAGGTGGGCTTCAGTCACGCATGAGCTCATAGACTTGACACTATGTCACTGTGTCAAAAATGTGATTCATAAAGGAAAAAATTGACAAATTGAAACCTCATCAAAATTACAAACTTTTGCCATGTAAAAGAACCTACCAGGAGGATGAAAGCTACACTATAGCTGGTAGGAAATGTTTCACAGAGTACATATCTGACAAGGACTAATATCTAGACTATATAAACAACTTTAAAAGTTCAACAGCAAAGTAACAATTCAATAAGAAATGGGGAAAAGACATTAAAAAAATTCTACAGAGATATCATGAAGGTTGGGGGGAGGGATGGAGATGAGGGCAGAAAGAGTACAAAGGACTGGGGTGATGGTGCACTGGGGGAATGGTGGTGGGAACTCCATGGGGACTACAATTGATATCAAATATGTATAAATAAATTAAATTAATTTTTAAAAAATTCTCCGAAGAGAATATACAGATACTTAGGATTGAAAAGACAAGCAACACACTAAGGTCTATATAATCTGAAGACAACAACAAAAAAAAACCTTATAGCTAAAATGGTTCATAATCCTGTCACAAAACTGAGACCAAATTTAGGTCACAAATCTTGAGAACACCTATGAGGGTAAAACTGATTAATGAGGTATAAGACCCTGCAAATAACAAGTATCTATTCTAAATCTCCCACTGAGCCTTTCACAAACAGATCCAAGGGATAACTATTCAATGCAGAAAAGGAAATAGCAATTACTTTAAGATTAAGCATTGGTTCTTAGCTAACACTAATCCCCTAGAACCCCAAAGCCTTCTGTGACTCACCAGTCTGTGGAGGGAGATTGAGAGGGTTTTATTCAGGTTTTCCTCTTAGTGCTGCCAGAATATAGACACACTTGGTTTTACTCCAACTCCTGAGTGTGTCTTTGGAATAGATAAACTTCACAACTGGAAGAATCCTGCTTTGGCTTCCTAACTAATTAAGTAGGAAAGGGTCCAGTAAAAGTTTTTGAACTTGTCCCACTACCGCCACCCCAAACAAAGTCAACTCCCTGTCTCAGGGAAGGGGATAAAGAGAGCATAAAGGTAATAGTGCAGCATCAAACACTGAAAATGGCAGCTTGACTATTCCTGTCACATCCTATTTAAATCTCTTATTGAGTCTAGTCACAAAATGAGGAAGATTTGGGGAAATAAGAACATATTTTAAATTTAGTAGTTAACAGTATTTTACTAAAATTACTGGGATTACTTCTTCTTTACTTGGTGTAACTCACCATTTGGAGTCAGTTGGGCTTAGTTTCCTTTGTGGGAAGGCTTTAAATTATGAATTGAATTTCTCTAACAATTCTAGAACTATTGAAATTTGCTCTTTATTCCTGCATTAGTGTTGATCAGTTGCATTTTTCAAGGTGTTTTTCATTTGATCTAAACTTGCAGTAAAATTTTCAGCATCTACAAGATTTGTTATTTTCTCAAATGAAGTTTTAGTGCTTTTCTTGATCATTTTTCAGGTGCTCCCTGTCATATTAGTCCACTCTTTTACTTTTAAACCTTTTGAGTTCTGATATTTTAGATGTATCTTTTAAAAAGAGCAAATATTTCAAATTTGGGGGTTCAACCTTGAGGTATTTTTATAATTAGATTTAATTAAATTGATTATTTACACCTAAGGTAAAGCAGATCTATTTGGCTTTTAATTTTATCATCTTAAAGTGTGCTTTTTATTTTTCCTGCTTATTATACCTCTTTTTTCTTGCCTTTAGTGAAATTAATTACATCTAACTATTCCATTACTTTTGAAAATAGTTTTTTAAAGTTTTTTAAATTATTCTATTAGTTTCCCTAGAAACTAAGGTATACCCTCTCCCTGGACAATGCAAGCATCTTAGACTGTTTTAACTCTAGTTTCCTTTCTATGAGCTAGGCTATTGTTGTCACCTATGTATTTCACTTACAAAAGACATTTTTTTATTAGAAGCGTTCATTTACATTCAGCCTCTTGCTGTGCTTGACTTCTTTCATGTCTACTATCTCAACTTGTAATCCTTCTCCATTTGTCTAAAGCACAGCCTTTTAAATTTTTTCAGTGTGGACATACTGGCTTTTATTAGAACATAAGCAAATATTCCAGTCTGTCTGATAATCCTAGAATCTAGACTCCCTATGATCTCTTTCTTGCTTCTGCTGCTTCTCACTCATATGTATCTAATTACCTTTCTTTCTTTGGTAGACACTTTATTTAAAAACCTTAGTTGGGGCCTCCCTGGTGATGCAAGGAGTTAGGCACCACAATATGGGACATCCACAGCCACTGCAGCACAAGTTCAATCCCCGGCCAGGGAGGGGACCCATATGGCACAGCAGACCTCTCCTTCCTTGCCTGGCTGCTCCCCTCAGCCGTGTACTTTAGTCAATCTGCCTGTTCTGTTTCCCACTCTGTTTTCTGGTGAATTCTCTCACCTCCCACAACTCTGGCCTGTGCCCCATTTCTTGTGTGCATAAATAAACAATTTAAAAAAAAAACCCTTAGTTGTAGAAATAATTGAGGCCTATGCTGATATTTTCTTCTTCCAAAAAGATTTTACATTGGTTTCTGTCTGATGCCTGGAGGCAACAGAGTTCCTTATTCCAAGTTCAAAACTTGAGATTTCCCATAGCCAAACTGAAGTCAGGCTGTAGACTTTGGAAGGTCTTCCAACTCACCCTTACTCCCTTTGAAATAGCCCTTTGAAATGCTGACTAGAGCAAGGGTTATATACCAGATACCAGGTTCCATAGCCTTTGCAAGGGCTGAACTGATATTACAGATACAAGTATATGCCTACATAAAAATATTCATCTGTATATCTATATATCTAGAAATAGGTATGCAGACACATCATGCCCAATGATTTCTGCATATTTACACCTTTCCGAAGACCCCCCTCCTACTGCATCATGGTTTTTGTGACCAGTAACAAGTTTCCATTCTGTAAGCAGTCCCATGCAGAGACCTCCAGACAAGAGCCAGTAAGAACCCATGTCTTGTTACCCACGAGTGAACTTGGAATTGGACTCTCCGATCCTGTTTGAATCCTCAGATAAATCAACCCCTGTCCAAGTTTAACTGCAATCTTAGAATAGACACTGAGCTAGATCCAGAACAAGCTACACTGCTTCCAGATTCCTGACCCACAGAAATGGTAAGATAAATGTTTATGCTTTTAGCTGCTGAGTTTGGGGGAGACAAGTGTTTAACTCTTCAGTAAGAATTTGTCTGCATAGGCTATGCTCATTATTGGAAGTAGAACTTCTGCCATACGATTCAATATTTTTCTCTTTTCCTACCCTCTTCGGGATTGAGTCAATTTTTAAATTCTATTTTACCTTCAAAGGTTTCTGAAGTTTTATATTCTATTCTTATTCATTTGGCAGTTATGCTAAGTTTTAACATGAGCACATCCAAAGCAATATATTTAACTTAGAACTAAACTCTGATCACTCTTACCCCTTAAACACTATTGCTGAACATTTTAATCACCCTGATTTTCACTATCAAAATTAGACATTTTCATTGTTTATACAATTATTTTTTGTTAGATTTATCCACATATTTATATTTTTCACATTTCATTTTTTTATTTCAGACCTTTCTTCTAAGATAGTTTTGCACCTCCTTGAGGTGCTCTTTACAAATTTCTCCAGTGATGATCTTTTGGAGATAAATCTTTTTATTTCCTATATTTTTTGTTCTCATTCTTTAAAGTTTATCTTTACATAAAATTCTGGTCTAATAACACCTTCAACCAGCTAAGGATGCTAATGACTTCTATTTTCACTCCACTGCTTTATTATAGTCTACTTTTTCTTTACTCTATTGACTTCTGGTTTTCATTGTTGCTGAAGAATCTATGGTAACTGTGATGTGATTTTTCTTTAGCATACACTCTCTTTTATATCTGGTTATTTTAAATGCTTCTCTTTGTTTTGAGGGTTCTTAATGTGTCTAAATGTCGATTTTATTTATCTTGCTTGACACCGTTCCCTAAATTTGATATTATAACAGTTCTGAGAAATTCTCAGACATATTCCCAAACACAGGGCTCTCCCTAATTTTCCGTTTCATCCTTCTGGAATTCTAAATGGGCTTATGCTAGACCTCCTTATTCTATCTTCCCTACATCCTAACTTCCCTTTTATATGTTCTATGGTTTGTTCTCTATATCGCACTGAGTAATTTCTTCATGCGTTTACCTTCCATTCATTACTTCTCTTTTCATTTACTTCTCTATTTCATTATTTATGCATGGCAGGGCTCCATGTTTCCTGGGGACTGCATTTCTCATGGCAGCCAGGACTTTGCCTAGCTCCACTCTCTTCCTCATGATACAGATGTGTGTCCTCATCCTTCTCTTGATGAACCTGAGGACCTGCTTGCCCTTGGAGACCTTGACCTACTGCTCCATGGCCCACTCTCTCATAGGGGGCAAAGCGGCACCTCCTGGCTCATGTCCCACAGGAACTAGGTGTGCTTGGTGAGGCACAGAGGTGGCTGTGCTTCAGCTTGCTCGTGTTCTTGGTCACTTTGTGGCCCTAGTTGATGCCCAGTCATGGGGTGTGGTGGCGGGGGTGGGGGGGTGGTGCTGCTGAGGCAGAAGCCAGCTCCTTCGTTCTTTAAGTTGTGCCTCATGAAAATCCTTTTTAAAGACTGCTTCATGGTCCCTTCTTTTGATTGTTTAGTATGAAACAACTGGTCACACTGTATTTTCTTGTATATATTTTTAACTCAAATTAATCCACAATCCAATCTCTATAATCAAAATCTTTTATCTACCTATATTATGCTCATTCCCCTGCTTGTCCCCTCAAATTTACCATATGCATTATTTATCATTTCATGTATCTACGTACATATCGGTAGAGCTATATGTAGCTGTATACGTATATATATCTGTATAGATACTATATAAATGTGTGTACACAAACGTGCGCGCGCGGCTGGGGTTTTTTTCAGCAACAGAGCAAAGACAAGGAACTTATGGTTACCAAGCCAGTGAGAAGAGCTGCTGTAGGGCGGCAGAGACTGAATTACAGCACCTTCTTTAATCTCGGGGTGTCCATCAAGCGGAGATTTTTTTAAAGGTGACTTAAAAGAACCGGTTGGAGGTAGAAACAAAGTCAGCTCCCTGGCAATTTCCAAGACGCCCTTTGGAGTTCTGTGGCACCTGCCGTGCAAGTTCCACCAAGTCTGGGCAAAGGTCGCCAGCTGAAGATACGGTAGCCAGGAAACCTCTAGGTGCCTGGAAGTTGGGGCGTCCACCTCTAGGGAGGCAGAAACGCCCTGCTCAAAGTGCGTTAAGTAAACGAGTACGACGAGCGTCGACTTAGTAAGATGACGCCCGAGATCCCCCACCGGACTCCACCCCGCTGTCCCAGCCGGAACACGCATGCGCAAAAAGGCCGGTGGTTGATGTCAGCACTCCCTCCGGCGTCACTACACATTACACGTCCAAAGGCCTGTCGTAACTGCCGGGCAAGCGAGGTCTAAAGAGGAAGGGCACCCACGCAACACACCCTACCCTGCTGGCTGGTATGCGCGCGCATGTGGCTGATGCCGGCGCTGAGCCAATGAGGGGCTGATGCGTCACCGCGTAGCCTCCCGCCTGGGCGCACGTCGGTCCGCAAGGAGGCGGGGCGAGTTAGGTTGCACCAACACCGGTACATAGGCGCGGGACCGGCGTGTCCTTGGACTTAAAGAGCGGGACGTCCGGCGTGTGAGCTGTAACCTCTGTGTCGCCCGCGACAAGAGCGGTGAGTGCAGGTCGCGGAAGCCTTAAAGGGTGGGAGGTCAAGTCGTAGGAGACCTTCTGCCTTGGGGCGCACGGGTGGGCTGAGGCCTGCACCCAGGAAATCCTAGTGGAGCCTGCGTGGGACTGGCTGGGTGGGCAGCGGCGATCTGGGCTGCGGCCGGCAGGAACCTGGTGGGCTGCGGCTTGCGGGGAAGCTGAACCTCATGAGGCCTGATTAGAGGCTGGGGCTGGGTCAAGGCCCTGAAAGCCCCAAACCGGCTTGGATGTATATCTGACCAATACGCGGGCCTTCCTTTAAGCGGGGCTAGGAAACTGGAGATGATAGTGAGACTTCCTCCTCCTGCGGGTAGGATGGGGGGAAATGGGCGCAGCGCTTCACATCCTTTGGAGAAAGCGAAAACTGCTTGCTCCTATCAGGGGTCATTTCTTTACCACCTGTCGCTCTCAGCAGCAGCTTTCATAGGAATCTCGGAAAGGTAGCTTTCATCATAGTTTCTCCAACTCGTTGGAGTAACCTCGTGGTCGCCCCCAGAGATCCCAGAGGTGGGGGTAGGGGACCCTGTGAGACCCCCCACAGCCACCACTGCCCGCACTCCTACCCGAAAGCAGTTTAGAGTGAACCGAGTAGGCTGAACCTACTACCTCTTTTTTTTTTTAAATGTATTTTGCTTTATTCCCAGAGAAATACCTTCATATTATAGTATGAATAATTGGGTATTACTAAAAATTGAAATTTAGGTGATTTTGTCTTAATGCAGCTGCAGTTCGACTTCATCAGATTTGTGACTTTGTGTGACCTTGACATCATCTTTTGAAATGGTTTTGAGCTCGGTCCACACTTTAGTTACTTGGGCATTAACCATCTGTCACTTACACACATGCACATGTGCAAACAGATGTTTTTATTTTATTTTTTTTAACTTTTTAAAATTTATATATATTTAACATCAATTGTAATCCCCATGTATTCCCCATCACCAAATCACCAGTGCACCATCCCCTCAGTCCCCTGTACTCCCATCTGCCCTCTTCCCTCCCCACCAAGTGTCCCCAATTTGTTCTTGTCTTTCGTTTTTGGTTTTTGTGTCTTTATTCTTATTATTATTGTTCTTATTCCTTTCCTTGATCCTTATTTGGTTCCCTTATATTCCTCCTAGGGGAGGAACCATCGGTATTTTAATTTTGCCTTCTGATTTACTTCACTGAGCATCATCCCTTCCAGTTCCATCCATGTTCCTATGAATGCATCTAGTTTTTTCATTTTTGATTGCTGAGTAGTATTCCATTGTGTATATGTACTATAGCTTCCGGATCCACTCATCTGTTTTTGGGCATTTAGGTTGCTTGTAAAGAGTGCTGCTATAAACATAGGGGTGCAGGTATTCTTTTGAATCAGTGTATTTGTGGCAGACAGATGTTTTTAAAGAGGTTCTCCTTCCAACTATGTTTGGTCTTAAAGAGTCTGTTCCACTATTACAATGAAACAGTATTTGTTTTGCTTATTAATATCTTCACTTTTGCAGTGGGTTAATAGTTAACTGGAATGATGATTGGTTTTCACTAGCAAGAACAAAAATAATTATTTCTCTCTCTTTTTTTTTTTTTTTTAGATTTAAAAATGAGTGACATTGAGAAAGGCAAGAAGATTTTTGTGCAGAAGTGTGCCCAGTGCCATACTGTGGAGAAAGGAGGCAAGCACAAAACCGGGCCAAATCTCCATGGTCTCTTTGGGCGAAAGACAGGTCAGGCCCCTGGATTTTCTTACACAGATGCCAACAAGAACAAAGGTAAGAGGGGGATAAGTGCTAAATAACCGTAACTGAGTCACACGTTACATGAGTTTAACCTGTGGTGAACACTTACCAGGAATGTGAAGTACTAAATACATCTCCTCTTGTTTAGGTATCACCTGGAAAGAGGACACGCTGATGGAGTACTTAGAGAATCCCAAGAAGTACATCCCTGGAACAAAAATGATCTTCGCCGGCATTAAAAAGAAGTCGGAAAGGGCAGAGTTGATAGCTTATCTCAAGAAAGCTACTAATGAGTAATAGTTGGCACTGCCTTATTTATTATAAAGCAGAAGCGTCTCATGACTTTTTTGTGTGTACCATATTTAAATTGATCTCATACACCGGAATTCAGATCATGAATGGCTGATAGATTTTTCTTTGTTTGACAGTCCTGATTTAAATAAGATTGGCTTGTGGTTAAACGAATATSTTTGGTGTTTTGAATTTGTGTAGCTATTAGGGTTCATCAAGTACAATGATTGTTTCCCCTTCTAAAGACCAACTTGTACTTGATTAATAATCATCAACTTTTAACTGAGGTGGTGAATCCCATCTCCAAACCTGTAGGAAATTGGTTTTGTATTTAGATTTTATATAACTGGTTATATTAATATATTTAAATACTGAGAAATTCCCTTTGCTTCTCACATACAGACCAAGACTTAATCTGTGTTTCAAGTTGTTTTATTAGCCTGGTAAAGGCAAGGGCAGAAGATAAGGTGGCAATGCCCATTTTATCTTTTGGTCATAACATGCCAATTTGATTAAAATTTATTGTACCTAAAATGTTGCCTTTTATTTAATGAAAGGCATTTTAGCTTGATAATATTTTTTAAAAATGCTTCTCACATAGGTGATCTATAAACTCATATACTTTTAAAACTTACGCTTGACAAGAGATAGTAGAAAACTTGTATAAGATGCAGTTCAGGATTGTCTCTTAAACAGCTATTCAAAAGTAGATACACTTACAGCACTACCATATATGTTGTGTGATTGGTAAAGGTGCTTTTGCGAGCTCATTAACATAGATACACCATCAGCACAATGTGTAAGTCATGTGACCCTAAGGCTTAATATAATTAAAACAATCACAGGTTATGATTTTTCTAACGTGCTTGATTTACTGCCCAATAACAATTTTAATGGTTGTAAAGTGCAATATTGTGTTAATGCAGATTTGTCATTAGTCATAGTACTAGATTGTATTTAACTGGTCTTCTAGGACAGTTTGAACTGAAACAACACTTTAGCAATCTCATCCTCAGAGTTTCTATGACCAGAATGAACACCTGAGCATTTATACCAAATGTGGATAGAAGAGTGTGCCTCTAATCGTGGTTACCTGACAGACAATGATGTATAATTTATGTACTAAATTATTTCATACACAATCTGTGCCATACATGCTTAGCGTGAACGTGGTATTTTCATGGAGAGGGTGGGCGTGAACTAAGCCACAAAGAATGAGAGGAATTCTCACTGGAGGAAATAAATCTGTGTAGGTGATAAGGAACATCTCTTTGTGGACAGTGATGTTGGGAAGGAAGGTCTTCATCAATGTTTTCAAAGGTAATGGGGATTATTAGATAGACCTTTAAGGCTTGGCAAAGTCACTAGTAACTTGTGAGTCTTATTTTCAACCATTGGAGATGAGAGAAAAAAGGTTGGTGTGGAAACTTGTAGGAATAATTTTGGGAAACAAAAGAAAGCCCAATGTAATTGAAATTAAGTTCTAGTCTGGGTGTTAATTGTGGAGAATTGAAAAATCCATCCTGGGGTCTTCCCTGGTGGCACAGCGGGATGAGTGCTGCGTTATGAAGCATCCAGGGCACAGCAGCACGAGTTCGATCCCTCACCCACTGCTCCCCTTAGCAGTGTATTTCAGTCTATCTGCCTGTTCTGCTCCCCTTTCTGTCTCTGGTGAATCCTCTCACCTCATAAGACTGTGGCCTGTACCCCAGCTCTTGTATGCATAAATAAATCTAAAAAAAAAATCCATCCTGGAAACCCTTGAGAAATAAAGCCTAAGTTATAATAGTATTTAGAGATGGTGTAGCAATTAGCTTGTAAGTAACAGTTCTGGACCTGTGTGAGAAAACATGATGTCCCGAAACTTGATTTATTTTTTTGTCCCTGCTACATCATTTAAGGCCTATATTGGTCTAAATAATCAAGTGCCTGCTGTGTTCTAGGCCAGATATACTCAATAAGTGGCACAAGTGACTTATTTATAAGAGACCCTATGGGTAATTCAAGAGGACATAACCTAGTTGTAAGGGGTATATGTTTTCAGAAATAAGGTAAAAAGCTAGCAAGCACTGTAACCCACATATCTTCATTTATAGTGCTTGGTGGTAGGTGACTTACTGGGTGATATCAAAAGCAAGAGCCAAGTATGTTTAAGGAGTGTTTGTTCCAGTGTTGCCTACATGTGGCTTTTGAACCCGGCTAATCACTCAGCTGAATTTTTTTATTTTAGTTTCAGTTGACATAGTCTAGTGGTTAATTACATAGCACAATTCTAGAACCAGAATCTGTAACAAAATGTTTCCCTCTTAATCTAGGATTCTACAAGTACACTATAGTGCCCTTTGGAATATAGATTCCAGTTCATGTTTCTAAATCTGATGTGCTCACCTCAATTAACTTCATCTCTTCCATTCGAACATAAGTTGGCAATTTATTTTACATAGGTAGTATTGTGATAGGTAGAAATGTACTTTGACCTTTCCCGCATTTTCCTCCAGTCTCTCTAGGTTCATTCTCTGATCACGGAAGATTATAAATTGAGAAGGCTGTGATGGAGGCTTACCAGTGGCTGGTCTCCCAGCTGTGTAGCTCGGGTTGTGTGATAGCACTCTAGCTCTATTGAGAGTAAACCAAAACTAATTTTCTTGAACTCTCCTTCAAGAACTTGAAAGCCAAGTATGATGCTCAGCATGGAATGAGTAGCATAGTTCTGTAAGCAAAGCTGATGGTTAACAGCAGCTGAATACCCTCTACAGTGGCCAGAAGGCTCGTCTCCCAGAGCAACCTCCTCTAAGCAGTGCTGGCTCCTCTGAGCTGCTGCTTTGTCTCCACTTTGTGGCCTGGACTGACCATTTTCCTGTTCACATAGGTAACATCATAACACAAAGTACTAGATTTCTGCTTGCTTCTTAATATTTGGGTTCCAGGCTATCTTACTTGGTGTTGATCTCTCGGTTTACTGAAAAAAGTTTGCTGTTTATCAGCTTATTTCTCAAAGGGTAAGTGACCTACCTGTCCAGGTTCTGAGGATGAACTTTACTGGTAGCATTCCTGTGTCTCACCAACAAATATATGGCTTGAAATACACAATAGTAAGAATGTGGAAGACAAATGTGGAAGTTAATGCATCCTTGGCAGTTTTTAGAAGTAACTTGGCAAGAAATGGAGCTTGTTGGCTGCATGGCTAAAATTTTGGTATAGTGAGATATCTTAGTCATGTTAGGGAAGTCTCAGAATGTTGGAGCTGGAAAGACCGTAGAGATTTTTACACTCCACTGGTGCCAGTATACTGGTAAGAGGGGAAATTAGCCTCAGCTAGGCTCAGGGAACCATGAGAACTACTTTTAATCAGGCTGAGCCACTACGGATCTGACAGCCCGACCCAGCTAATCATTTGGAGGAAAGCAGGCATACGGCAGGTCCTTGAGTTTGAGGAGGTGCGCCTTAGTCCCCTAATGCTCCCGTCCTGAGCCGTTGGGTCGAAGTAAGCTGGGACAGGAACAAAGTGGTCTGGGTGGAACACAGCCCATACCCCTGCTGCCGCCCGTGTTGTAATGAGCCCACCACCGGCCTGGGCGCTTGTTCCTTGGCAATCTGAACCTGAAGTGGCCACAGTTAAGACAAGTGATCCCAGTCCTCAGTAGGGAAGAGGAGCCATAACCTGCCTTCTTTCCCATCCCTCTGCATTCCTAACACCTGCCAGTGAATACTGTCTACAGTGCAAAAAATTAAATAGTGATACCGACTTGAGGAAAAGTGCCTACCCATCCTTAAGGCCAAAGTCAAAGGCTCCTGTTTCTGTGAAATCTCTGCCTCCACCTCGCAGTATTCCTCTTCTTTTGGACCTTGTCACAAGTGTTAATTACCTTTTGATTTATCTCTCCCTCCTCAGATTACAACTGCCTGAAGGCAGAGACACTTCTCAGTTAGCTTTGAAACCCAGAACCTAGAATATGTGTGGTATGCTATAAATACAACAAGTGTTTTGTGAATGATAGGTGGATGGAAAACCATTTTTCCTGTCCATTACATGGAGTTAGCTTGAGATTATTAAAATGGAGCAGCAATAACTGGATTCTGTTAGATCCCATCAAAGAGTAAAAGGGGAAAAGGTGTATTTAAAAATTCTGAATTTTTAAGGATTAAAAAAAAGGCAGATTATTCTTTCACTGCCCTATGGACAGCGAAACCTATTGTGTAATAACAACTAAAATCAAAACCAGGATACTCTGAGTTCAATTTGATCTTAGTCTAAAAGACCTTTTCCCAACATGAAATTTCCTTTTTGCTTTTTCTTCCTCTATTCATTAGAAATGTGACTTCCACACGGGGATCACTAGGTATGAGTGATAGCCTGAACAGTGTACTACCAAAAAGGAAATTGAACTGCTTAATTGTATTTATTTGTGGTGTTAGGAGGGGAAATGTGTTTAGGATAAGAAAAATTGATGTAGGGGTCAGTATACAACAACCCATGGCCCCAACCTGTTTAGACATCTGGTTCTACAGATAAAGCTCTAATGGGACCCAGCCACATGTATTCATTTATGGTATGTCTTGAGCTGTTGTGCTGTAACACCAAGTAGAGTAATAACATACTGGAAAGCCCACGGAGCTTAAAGTACTGACTGAGACCTTACAGACATTTCTGGTTTAGGGCTTGCACAACCTTGTATTTCATGAGCTGCTGTTGAGTATTCATTTACATATGTGAACGCTCTTCACTGTGGTAAGTTCTGGAATATTTGTTTTCTTCATTTTAATATCCACATCAGACTTCCTCAAAGTCAGTGAAAAATTACTACTTCCAAGGTTAGCAGTAACCTACTTGTCAGGTCTGTTCTAGTCTCAGTTGACTCATTATCTCCAAGACGTTTGACACCCAAGGCTGTCCTCATTTTTTACCTCCCTTGACAGAAGTTAGTTTAACATTCGAAATAAAAACCAAACCATAGGCATAAAATCTTTATGAGCATGTAGCTATAATCACCTATTGGTAAACCAAACACTTCAGCATGAACGTTTTACCCAATCTGTCCCATATCATATTGCTTTATAGTTACTAGGTACATTCACCTCTCAGTTCATCCTCATGACTTCAGATGTACGGAACAGGTATTGTTCCTGTTTTACAGGTAAGTAGACAGGCCCAGCGAGGTGCATTTCCTTAGTGGTAGTATGCATATCCTGAAGCTGCTTTTCCATGGTGCCTCCATACATGCCATATGAACTAGCCTCTTCAGAACTGCGCAGTTCTTTCCTTACTAGAGACAAAACTTCCCTGGCCTCTTCAGCCCTCAAAAGTGAGGCTTGCGTGTTCTCCCATAACAGAGGGTTTGTGGTCGTGGCATCATTGAGATGATTACTAGTACAAACAGACTTCCCTGAGATGCCTCATAGCTTCTTGGACCCTTCGCTCGTCTGTACTTCTGCATGTTCATCACCTTCACCGAGAACTTCAGCTACCAGCTTACGTCCTTCTCTTGCAACTCATTTGTTTTTCTAGTTATACCAGTAACAGCTGCATGTAAGTGAGGACATTACCCACCCTTAATATGCTACCTGTTCTCAACATTTTTTACTTGATTTTTGCTACTAAGCTCTTTCCATGGTTACAGTTTAGATTTGTCATTTCTCCTGTACTCCACCTCTGAATTAGAAAGCACTGGCAGTATGTTCCATAATGATAAGCTCGGCTCCTATAGCAAGGGAAATAGAACAAAAATACACAATTGGGATTACACCAAATTTAACTTTCACACAGCAAAGGAGAATAGATTTATAAAGATATCCTGTTGGGGCCACTCTGGTGGCCCAGTGGGTTAAGCAACTCACTATGAAGCAAACTGCAGCCACTGCAGCACAGGTTCGATCCCTGCTGCTGGCCAGGGAGGGGACCCACATGGCACAGCAGACCTCTCCTGCCTCGCCTGCTGCTCCCCTCAGCAGTGTGTTTCAGTCAGTCTGCCTGTTCTGCTCCCGCTCTGTATCTGGTGAATCCTCTTACCTCCCTGACCTCTGACCTGTACCCCAGAGTTTATATGCATAAATAAATCCTTAAAATAAAATTTTAAAAATTAAAAAAAAATATCCTGCTAAGGAAAAAAATTTACACATTATACGACCAAAAGGGAATAATACCTAAAACATAAAAAATGTTTACAATTTAACAAAAAAAAATAGTAATAAATGGGCAGCAGGTCTACAGATAATTCATCAAAAAGGATATCCAGATACGTGGGAAAATGGTCATCCCTTTGAATAGGGGGGTGCAGGTCAAAACCACAATGAGATACCATCTCACACTGGTGAGAACAGCATGTATTAAAATGACCCCCAGGGCCTCCCTGGTGGCGCAGTGGGTTAAGCAACACACTATGAAGCAAATCGCAGCCACTGCAACACGAGTTCGATCCCTGCCGCTGGCCGGGAGGGACCCACATGGAGCAGCAGACCTCTCCTGCTGTGCCCGCTGCTCCCCTCGGCAGTGTGCTTCCGTTGATCTGCCTGTTCTGCTCCCCGCTCTCTGTGGTGATCCTCTCACCCCCCACACCTCTGACCTGTACCCCAGTGCTTGTGTGCATAAATAAATAAATCTTTAAAAAAAATAAAATAAAATAAAATGACCCCCAGAACAAAATGCTAAGGAGGATGCAGAGAGAAAGGAGCCTCGTTACACTGTTGGTGGGAATGTGAACCAATACAGCCATTTTGGAAAACATTGTGGATTTACCCTAAAAAAACTTAACACGGAAATACCATATGACCCAGAAATTCCACTCTATCCAAAGAATATGAAATCAACTCAAAAAGAGTACATGTTCTACAATGTTCATAGCAGCATTTTTTTTACAATAGCTAGAACTTGGAAACCTTTGTGTCCACTGATAGAGGATTAAAGCAATGTGATACAGCCACACAATGAAATACTATTTAGCCATAAGGTAAGATCTTGACATGAACAGCACAATGAAAGGAGTTCAAGGGAATTTACTACAAAATATGCAGTGAAGATATCTAGATTCAACTAGACTGTCCATGCTCTCCCAGCTTTCCTCATGGTTAATTTAGAAGTTCCATCATGCTCTTCAAGCTTCCTTTTCTCGCCCATTTTCCGTTCTCACAGCAGATGACCGTGACTCCCGTTTCAGATAGGACTTTTCTACTTCTTGATGACAAGGAAGGTTTTTGTCTCCTTCCCTCACCTTCAATATGTTGTTTTTAAATCAGATACAGTTCAGAATATACATTATATCAGAAAGCTCTAGCACGATGATTCTACCACCCTCCCCATCCTCCTGTGCTCTGGAAGGGCTAAATGTTTTCATTGTGGGAACCTCACATTAGGAACCACACTCCAACAGAACAAATAGACTGTAAATTCTGGAAAACGGAGCTTTTCTTATTCAGTTGAAGTTTAATGAAATTGTACCTTTCCTTACTTGTATCAGGCTCATACACTGGGACGAAGAGAGGACAAATCTCTGTGGTTTGGGTAAAAAAGAAAGCTGAGCTTTCCAAGTCCTGACTTAGGGCATATGAGACTGTCACGTAAGACAAAAACTATTTTGTGGTAAATGTTGAAGGAAGACAACGTATGGATCTGAGCCCCCTGCTGACACTGGTTGGTGGAATTGGGCACACTTTGGTGCCTAAAGTTTCCTCATCTGTAAACAGACAGTAATTATATTGGCACTTAGGATCATTGTATTAAACGAGTGCGTTTAACGCATTTCCTGGCATTCAGTAAACACTGAAATATTGGCTAACTTTTAACTGGGTGGGCAGGAAAATTTAATTGAATGCTGACATGGAGCATGAACAATTACAGTGAGTCTGGGTGGATAACTTCCTCTGGAGAAGTTCACCCTTTCTTTTGCTAGGTAGATAGAACGGGGGCTGAATATCTTAACTCGTGTAGAGGCTGGGTTGAAACTTTGGAAAGGCTTTTTCCAGGTCTGGTTCAACTGTGGTCTTAAAAACACCTTTAAGGGGGCCTCCCTGTTGGCGCAGTGGGTTGGGCAACGCACTATGAAGCAAACCACAGCCACTGCAGCACAAGTTCGATCCCTGCTGCCGGCCAGGGAGGGGACCCACATGGCGCAGCAGACCTCTCCTGC
>JAGFMF010011726.1:5407199-5436481 GCA_019455555.1 Galemys pyrenaicus | reverse complement strand
GCTCTGTCTGTGGTGAATCCTCTCACCCCCCACACCTCTGGCCTGTACCCCAGTGCTTGTATGCATAAATAAATAAATCTTTAAAAAAAAAAAAGAATAGTTCATCACCATCACAGCTAAACTGTTATGACACACAGGACTCTCATAATGACACGCATAAGCTCATAATAAAATTTAGGAATATTATACCTAAGGACAAGTTACTGGCTATGAACACACAAAGAAAAGATTGGAGGCATTAAAAAACCAAGTTATCACTGAAAAGACAAATTACAGATTCTTGGCACAACCATTCGTGCCTTGCTGGTGGCATGTGAAGGGCCCACTGGTCTTGGCTGGATTGCACAGATCTGAGGGGCAAAGGGTATGTGTGAAGAATAGTATCCATGGCCCATGCGAACATCAAGGTGTTCCTCCAGGAGGGAGACTTCCTGAGCTCAGTTCTGGGTATGGCTGTGGGTGCTGTAAGTTCTCAACCCAAGTTAATCTTTATGCCATTCTAATAGCTGGTTCTACCTTTTTGCCCCAGGATAATCTGCTTTAAATATTGTAGTCAATGCTCCTACCAAAGAGATTGGTTAGAAAACAGAAGCATGGGGGCCTCCCTGGTGGTGCGATGGGTTAAGCAACGTACTATGAAGCAAACGCAACCACTGTAGCATGAGTTCAATCCCTGCCACCGGCCAGGAGGTGACCCACATGGTGCAGCAGACCTGCCTTGCCCACTGCTTCCCTCAGCAGTGTGTTTCAGTTGATCTGCCTGTTTTGCTCCCCATTCTGTCTCTGGTGGATCATCTCACCTCCTGTGATTCTGGCCTGTACCCCAGCTTTTGTATGCATAAATAAATCTATTTATTATTATTTTATTATTTTATTCATACAAGCACTGGGGTACAAACCAGAGGTGTGTGTGGGAGGGAGAGAGGATTCACCAGAAACCAAGTGGGGAGCGGAACAGGTAGACTGACAGAAATATACTGCTGAGGGGAGCAGCGGGCGAGGTAGCTGTGCTATGTGGGTCCCCTCACTGGCCGGCGGCAGGGATCGAATTCGTGCTGCAGTGGTTGCGGTTCACTTCATAGTGCGTTGCTTAACCCACTGCGCCACCAGGGCGGGCCTTGCATAAATAAATAAATCTTTAAGAAAAAAAAAAAGAAATAGATAATAGAAGCATGGAGAAGAGTTGTAAAGACTGGTGATGGCTGTGTTCCAACTGTGGTTGGAAGCTGGGATTCCACTCGTGCATGCACTGGTCCAGAAGGTACGAGATGCAGGATCGCTTACTCACGTGGCCTTCTGAGCTCAGAATTGACACCTCTTATCCAGAGACCCAGGATTAAGCACAAAAGAACCAGGAACTTAAGTGACCACCATGGACATCTCCCACTGCTATCATCACAGCACCCTCGTTTATTTTCCTGGCCAATACCTCAGCAATTATTTGGTCCCCTTCCTTCATGGCCCTTTGCTTCCTTTCCTTGAGAGCACTCAGTATAGTCTCCTTCGCCCGTGGACCTGGGGTGCTACTTGATAGTGAGGACAGTGGTGAGCGGATTATCTGCTTTGCTAGTGGAGAAGAGTCAATTTGCTATTGATGCTGTTTTTGAGTGTGGGGTTCTTGGGTTCACGCTGGGAAAGGTTTCACCAGAGCTCCCTGTTCAGCAGCACGCGGCAAGTTCCCAGGCGAGTTTCTCCAAAAGGCAGAGATGTAGATATTTTTAAGAGCAGCTTTATTAGGGAAAGGAACAGAAGAGTAAAGGACACTTGCATAGACACGAGCGGGCAGGAAGAGCTGCCCCAAACGGGACAGGTTTGCTGAGAGAGGCCTGCGTGGTTGCAGGTGGGCGGCCTTGAGGAGCGCTGCCTCCACTGAGGGAGGTCAGTGGAGAGAAGCCCCAGCAGGGTACAGGCCACAGGCAGGCAGGAGGCTGCTGCCCTGCAGAGGAGAGAGCTGATGGAGAGAAGCACCTGCATCGTCACAGGTGGGCAGAAAGAGGGCTGCCCCGTTGTGGGGGCAACATTAGTTTTTTATCATCTTTTGGTAGGGAGGGGCTCTTCTCTGTGGCTGGATGGTTTATTCCTTCACCTTCACGTTGGTGCTCTTGACACTCCCTACAGCAGTCTGATCCCTGTCTGGGTGTTGTATTTCTTAATCTGGGCATCAAGACCCCCAAGGGTCTTGGTTAATATTTTATGCTAATCCCTTCCAGCCCTACCTCCTTGTGTGGTAGGGGTTCTTGACCTTGTGGTGTCCCCTCTATATCCTCCATCACTCTCAGGAGGTGCAATCCTGTCACGGGGTTGCACAGCATTCTAGAATCACAGCAGATAGCATGGTCTTTTGCCACCATTCAGCACAATGTGGGAAGTAGTCTCAGTGATGAGCATTGGGCCTTATGAATTGGACCCGGCCTTCCAGGTGTTTTAACAAACCCATCTGGTAAAAGTCCACAATGGCGGAGAGAAGCCCTCAGGGGGCAGAAGATGAGCGACACGAGAGGGTAAAGGCCATGGACCGGGGATGCTGGCAGCCAGGTGCTCCAGTGTGGGGGCAGACTGTGCAGGGCTGCCTTTCCCAGTGACTGCCT
This sequence comes from Galemys pyrenaicus, assembly GCA_019455555.1. Classification (NCBI taxonomy): domain Eukaryota; kingdom Metazoa; phylum Chordata; class Mammalia; order Eulipotyphla; family Talpidae; genus Galemys; species Galemys pyrenaicus. Next base: position 5,433,893 of record JAGFMF010011726.1, on the reverse strand, counting down.
GAGAGGGGCTGCCCAGCAGGGCGGGTCCTCTGAGGATGACCACAGCTATACCTGGGGCCAGGCGGCTTCGTTTGCTGCACTTGCTAACCAGAGAGGAGAAAGCGCAGTTCAGGCCGTACCAGGTCAGCCGGCCCCCACAGCCAGTCAGGCCTGGGCCCTGCTGGCCAGAACCACAACCTGCAGCACACGCACCCCTCCCACCCCGTCACGACACTGCTGCCACCACATTGTCTCCTTCAGCCACTGCCGCTGCCGGAGACACCTGAAACTGTCTGTCTTTTAAAGTGTCCTAAATGGCTCTGAGAGAGCAAAGAACACATTAGTAATTACTTAAAACTAAAATGTTGCGGCCTCCGTGGTGGCACAAGGGTGTAAGGTGCAGCACTGTGGGGCTATCCACAGCCACTGCAGCACGAGTTCCATCCCCAGCCAGGGAGGGGACCCACATGGCACAGCAGACCTCTCCTGCCTTGCCCGCTGCTCCCCTCAGCAGTGTGTTTCAGTCCATCTGCCTGTTCTGCTACCCATTCTGTCTCTGGTGAATCCTCTCACCTCCCACACCTCTGGCCTGTACCCCATTGCTTGTATACAAACAAATAAATCTTTAAATAAATAAAATGTTACCCCTCTGTACTCCACTGGAAAGTGGGAAGGGCATTTAACTCAGAAATGCATTGGGTTTTTAGTCAAAAACATGACACTGCAAATAAGGGACAGATTCATAAACTCTTCTAGAATCTCAAAACTAAATAGCAGGTACAAATCAAAGAACAGGTCTTTTATACCTTAGCTCAGTGTTAAGACCCAAGCAAGGGTCCAGGACACAGGACTAAGTAAAACATTGTCATAAAATCCTTCTGACTCTGCCTTCAGATAACTTCAATAAATATTTATTTCAAACTGTGTAAAGCCCTTATCAGATCTGACATTCACAGGGCCCTCCAACTATTCCCTCCCTGAAAACCCTAAGGTAATTGAAGTGGACCTGCCCTAGATTGTTTGTAGAGCAAGAGAAAGAAACCGATTAGGACAGACTGGGAACTTCGAAGTGGCTTGGTTTAAAGAACTCTACCTATCAGGGGTCAGTAATAAGATCTTGTTAGCTTCCTTCTCCTTCAAACAACTGTTACAGGGCAACCCTAATATAAAATGGGTTCCCTCACTGGGTCCTCCACCCGCGCGCTCAGAGGACTTTTAAAAAAAGTCTCAACTCCAGGTACACGTGACAAAAGTTATTAACAGGTTTTATTTTATGAAAGAAGGGGAATAAAATAGTAATAACACCAAAGGAAAAAGAGAGGGATACAAATCCACAAATACCCTACCAGATCTAAGCAATGGCGTGTTGAGGGCTGGCTCTGAGTCAAATGAGATGGCTCCGAAGGAAGGGGTCTGGCTCCTCAGTCAGAGAGAGAGCCCCCAAGGCTCACCTCTGGCTTTATAGCCAGCCTGGCTGCTTAGCTCCACCCTCAGGTCCCAGTGATCCACTCTTCGATAATCATCTTATCGGACTTGTGGTTCTGGAACACTGATGGTCTGGAGTGGGGGTTGGAGTCCACACACCCATAATCCATTTAGGACCACCTTTCCCCTTTCCCCCTAACACAACTACTCTGGCCACTAGCACAAGTGCCCCTCTCTTCAGCGTCCAGCGAGTCACATGAACAGTAGTTTTCATGAGCGCAGCCAGCAGATTCTGCTCTGGAACCCACGCTTGGCTTTGCTGTAAACTCAGTGACCAGCGCAGCGAGTAGAGTGACCAGCACTCGCCCCTCTATGATGGCGCCTCTAACTGCACTTAGGACAAAGGGTGTCTGTCTGCTCAGTAAGTTCTTCCTGCTGAAAGTGGGCGGCTTGGAAGCAGTCAGGTCTCCGCGGCAGGCAATGATCTAAGGGACCCTGGAAGAAGAAGGCCAGGGGAAGTGTTATTCTGGGTTCCATCTGAAGGACCATTTGGAGACTGATGGCCTCCAGGCGAGAGGAGATGATTTTGAAGAGGATGTTGAGGACGTAGGGCCCAAGCACGAGGAAAATGAAAAAAGTTTAGTAAGAGGCCAAAATAAAATAAAGGGAGCAACTAGGTTTAAAAACCAACCCCCTTTCTGGCTTATCATTTACAAGCAGCAAATGTGGGCACAGACTCTTGAGCAAGCCCAGGACTCATAACAATTGAGACTAGGAAATTTAAGGAGCATTGTTGGGTCTTAGTCTGAGGGATATTGTGGTTCCACCAGGAAGTGAGGGTGTTTTTTTGTTTTAAAAGATTTATTTTATTTATACATACAAGAGCTGGCTTACAGGCCAGAGTTGGGGGAGGTGAGAGTATTCACCAGAGACAGAGCGGGGAGCATAACAGGCAGACTGACTGAAACACACTGCTGAGGGGAGCATCAAGCAAGGCAGGAGAGGTCTGCTGCACCATGTGGGTTCTTTCCCTGGCCGGAGGCAGGTATCAAACTCATGCTGCAGTGGCTGTGGTTTGCTTCATAGTGCGTTGCTTAACCCACTGCACCACCAGGGAGGCCCCAATGAGGGTTTTTTTTAATTTTTTTTATTTTTTAAAAAGATTTTACTTATTTATGCATACAAGAGCTGGGGTACAGGCCAGAGGCCAGGGTGGTGGTGAGAAGATTCACCAGAGACAGAGCGGGGCGCAGAAAAGCAGATGGACTTAAGCACACTGCTGAGGGGAGCAGCGGGCGAGGCAGGAGAGGTCTGCTGCGCCATGTGGGTCCCTCCCTGGCCGGGGATTGAACTCACGCTGCTGTAGTCACAGAAGCTCCATAGCGTAGTGCTCAACCCCTTGTGCCACCAGGGAGTCCCCAGGAAGATGAGGTTTTTTTAATTGCACCCTAACAGGGATGGCAAAGATCCCTTAGCCTGGAACTGTAGCATCCCAAACGCCTGGAGATGCTGTAGCCAAAGTGGCAGAATCAGTGAGAACTAGGGTTTTTGTGCTATCTCTATCTTGTGTAGCAGCAGCTAGAAGAGCCAACAGCGGCTGCTGAGACCGCTGGTTTGTAATTTACTTATAACATTGTCCTGGCCTAATAGAGGAAGTTAGGAAAACAATCAACCAGGAGGTCAGTCCAAAGAATTGGAGCTAGACAGAGTACGTGGTCCCTTATTCACTAAGAAGGTGATCTTTTTATCTGCCACTTCTAGGATCACCCGTAGAAATGTTAGGGGGAAGGGTTGTCCTGAATGGATTACACAGATGGGTGTGTGGACTCCAACCCCCACTCCAGACCACCAGGGTTCCAGAACCACAAATCCAATAATATGATTATTGAAGAGTGGATCACTAGGACCTGAGGGTGGAGTTAAGCAGCCAGGCTGCCTATAAAACCAAAGATGCGAGCCTTGGGCTCTCTCTTCCTTTGGAGCCATCTCACTTGATTCAGAGCCAGCTCAACATACCATTGGGTTCCAACTCAGAAGATCTGGTAGGATATGTATAGATTTGTATCCCTCTCTTTCCCTTGGTATTATTATTATTTTATTCCCCTTCCTTTGTAAAATAAAACCCTTTAATAACTTTTGTCATGTGTACCTGAAGTTGGGACTTATTATAAAAGTCTTCTGAGCGCGTGGGTGAGGACCCCGTGAGGAAAACCCATTTTATATTAGGGGTGCCCTGTAACAGAAACAGTAAACAGGGGAGCCTGTCTCACCTCTGGCTTCTTCAGAGAAGGTCTTCTGCACTGGGGTCTTCATAGTCAGAGGCAGCTGACGGTCAAGCCTGTCCTTACATCCTGGCCTGAGGTTTGGGCTGGCCCCCTCCCTCTCTGGACAGTCCCTCGGCCAATGCCCTGTGAGATGGCACTGAGGCATGGCCCTGGGGACAGCTGTTTAGACACTTGCAGCCTTGCGGCTGAGTTGTCCCGGTTGCTGACTGTGGAAGCAAGCTGGCAGCCCACTAAGAGGGTGAAGTCCCGGATGCCCTGTGGCACATGGGGCCTTGGGTGAGTCTGAGGTGGCAGGGTACGGACCATGGCAACTTCCATATACTGGGCCCTTCTCTTGTCTTTCTTCCTCTTTTTTTTTCCCCCAGCCTGTTACAGGGCAGGGAAAGGGATGCCACAGAACACCCAAACCTGCCCTCTCTAAATGGGTTCTGCCATCCACTGCATCAGGACAAACACATAAGGCCTTTAATGGAAAGGAACTTTTATACAATTAGGGAACAATACAGAAAGGACAAAGAACATAGTTACTAAGTTAAGCATTTAAAGTTACTCATCTCTTTGAGGGTAAAAGTTTAACTAAATAGGACTGGCCCAAAGCAAGGCCCAAAGCCTGCCACACGTCTAAAGGACCTTTCAGTAGAGACCCATAGAAAAGGGTCAGAAAGAGTCAGGCAAATCCAGGAGGAAAAGAGCAAAATCAAAATCAAGGTGACAGTTGCCATTGTTAACCTCCCCACGGGTCTCTCACCCACACTGTTCCAACCAGTCCAGGACCAAGAAGCAAGCGCAGTTTCTTCACATGTCCCTCTGCTCCATGTGCCTCCTCCAGGTCTCCTTGCTGCTCTCCATCCTGCTTTCTCTTTCTTCTCTTCCTTCTGTCTTTAATTTTCTCTCCAGCATCTTCTTATCCTGCTCAGCTCCACCCCACTTAGGGTGGGACAGGGATTCTGGAACTTCCCCTTTTTCTGGGGACCCCCCTGTTACATAACTAGTCCCCTTCATGCCACTGTAAACCTTGAAGGCCATGCTTAAAAGTGTTAAAAAATTGTAGGCCCTTGATGTAGCCTCTGGAGCCTGTGCCTGATGTCAGGGCAAGGCTAAAATGCTTATTACTAAAATGTTTACCCTTTTACAGTGTCTGGGTCTAGTTGGCAGAACCTATTCTGAAATGATGTAGATTTCTTTTGGGTTTTTGAGTAACTTTCCGCAGCCCTTTTCTAATGGACTGGCTTAACAATTATCTGCTGTAGACCTTGAAGGAGGCAGGTAATTATGCAGACCCTGTTTTTATGACCATTTTTGGAGTTGTAAACCCCATTAGGGTCACAACATTAAATATCTACAAAAATATTAGGTTTTAAGAAGTTTTGAGTATTTTTATAGCAATCTCATTAGTTCACATTTGTGTTGAAAAGATATAACAACTTTATGAGAATACTCTATATGAGGTATTGTAACAGGTGGTCCCAAGAAAAGGGGAAGTTCCAAAATCCTAGTTCCGCCCTAAGTGGGTAGAGCTGAGGAGGAGATTTTCTGGAGAAAAAAAAAGAAAAAAGAAAGAAAAAAAATAAAAAACAGCAAAAAAACCTGGATAAAGCACGTGGAGCAGAGGGACATGTTAAAAAACTGTGCTTGCTTTTTAGTCTTAGACTAGTTAAAACAAATGTAAGTGAGAGACCCGTGGGGAAGTTAGCAATGGCAGCTTTCATCTTAATTTTAATTTTGCTCTTTTCCTCCCAAATTTGTCTAACTCTTTCTAACCCTTTTCTATGGGTCTCTACTAAAAAGTCCTTTAAATGTGTGCCAAGTTTTTAAGCCTTACTTTAAGCCAATCCTATTTAACTAAACTTTTACCCTCAAAAAAATGGGTAACTTTAGGGCCTCCCCTGGTGGCGCAGTGGGTTAAGCAACGCACTACGAAGCAAATCGCAGCCACTGCAGCATGAGTTCGATCCCTGCTGCTGGCCAGTTAGGAGACCCACATGGCACAGCAGACCTCTCCTGCCTTGCCAGCTGCTCCCCTCAGCTGCTCCCCTCAGCTGCTCCCCTCAGCTGCTCCCCTCAGCTGCTCCCCTCAGCTGCTCCCCTCAGCTGCTCCCCTCAGCTGCTCCCCTCAGCAGTGTAATTCCGTTGATCTGCCTGTTCTACTCCCCACTCTCTGTGTGGTGAATCCTCTCACCCCCCCCCCACCTCTGGCCTGTACCCCAGTGCTTGTACGCATAAATAAATAAATCTTTAAAAAAAAAAATGGGTAACTTTAAATGCTTAACTTAGTAACTATATTCTTTGTTCTTTCTTTATTATACCCTAGTTATATTAAAGTTCCTTTCCATTAAAAATTTTATGTTTGTCTTAATGCAGCAAATGGCAAAACCCATTCAAAAAAGGCAAGCTTAAAAGTTCTAAGTGCTCCTCTCCCTGCCCTATAACAGTATCAGTATACCTTGTGGACAAAAGAATAGAAAAAACTGTAAAGGAGGAGCCTTAAGACCAGAGACCTGGCTCACAGGAGGAGGTGGAGGTAGAGGGGTTAACAGCCATGAACCCAACTATACCAACAAAGATCTTTAGGCGCCAATGACTGTCAGACCAAAAGTAAAGATAGAGTGAGCTCTATCTCCAGAATCTCCGGAGCCCATTGTAAAAATTCTACATAGTTGGTTAAAAGTCAACCAGCAAACCCCTCCATGAAGGTGTGAGCCCCTCCCAAAGAGAAGACTCTTATCAGTGCAGTCTCTGCGATGGCTGGGGCAGTACCTTCTGCCCACCTGTGACTATGCAGGTGCTTCTCTTCACCAACTCTCTCCTCTGCAGGGCAGCAGCCTCCTGCCTGCCTCTGACCTGCACCATGCTGAGGCTTCTCTTCACTGACCTCCCTCAGAGAGGCAGCTCTCCTCAGGGCCACACCTGCAACCACGCAGGCCTCTCTCAGCAAGCCTATCCCTCTCAGGGCAGCTCTTTCTGCCCGCTTGTGTTTATGCAAGTGTCCTTTACTCTTTTGTTCCTTTCCCCAATAAACCTGCTCTTTACAATAACTAAGGTCTCTGCCTCATGGAGAAACTCACCTGAGAACTCACTGTGTGCTGCTGAACCGGGGGCTCTGGGGAAACCTTTCCCAGAGTGACCCAAGAACCCAAGTCTCCAAACCCACTGACTCCAAAAATGACATCATACCCACATTGACCCATTTACAATGAAAACAAATTTTTCAGATACCTTAAAAGTCCCTTTAAGACAAAAAGTTTGCTATTTATTAATGATATTGTCATAGAAACTTAAAGGTCTTTAAAACAATTACTCAGAATGACAAGGATTATAGCAAGTCATTTGAGCACACAAAATTTCTAAAATCCCTCAGACCTTTAACACTTTTTTCTGCTTTTTAACTTTTTAATACCATTTAAAAGATAACCATCTTACTTTAAATTATTTTTAGGACCTTTAAAATATCTTTTTAATACATTTTTTGGTATTTAAACACACACCCTCACTTTATTTGTATTTGGAGTTACTACATACATTCCAGTTTTTAATCTCTAGAAAGTATTATCCCGTTAGACTAGACAACTTACACAAACACATCTTTTAATGACATTAAATTTTAGCTTTCTTGCAATAAGGAACAAAAACTAAGCTTTAAATTTCAGTATTTATATAACTTGAAATGAACAAATTTTTATTACTAAACTTACCAAAACTTTAGTTTTACAAGAGATTTAGTCACCATCTAAATAATGATCAAAAGAACAAACTTAAGATAACCAACTGCAGCTTTAGTTTTTTTCATAACTGGAATTTTAAGTTCATTGTACAGTTTCAACTGTAACAATCTTGGTGGAGGTTAAATAGAGGAGACAGCACAAGGTCAAGAACCCCTACCATGCAAGGAGGTAGGGCTGGAAGGGATTAGCATAAGCCATTAACAAAGACCCTTAGGGGTCAACGCCCAAATCAAGAAGTGCAACACCCAGATAAGGATCAGACTGCTGTAGGGACTGTCTGGAGCACAGAGCTGAAGGTGAAGATGTGAAGATTAAGGAATAAACCATCCAGCCACAGAGAAGAGCCCCTCCCTACCAAAAGATGATAAAAAACTAATGTTGCCCCCACAACGGGGCAGCCCTCTTTCTGCCCACCTGTGACGATGCAGGTGCTTCTCTCCATCAGCTCTCTCCTCTGCAGGGCAGCAGCCTCCTGCCTGCCTGTGGCCTGTACCCTGCTGGGGCTTCTCTCCACTGACCTCCCTCAGTGGAGGCAGCGCTCCTCAAGGCCGCCCACCTGCAACCACGCAGGCCTCTCTCAGCAAACCTGTCCCGTTTGGGGCAGCTCTTCCTGCCCGCTCGTGTCTATGCAAGTGTCCTTTACTCTTCTGTTCCTTTCCCTAATAAAGCTGCTCTTAAAAATATCTACATCTCTGCCTTTTGGAGAAACTCGCCTGGGAACTTGCCGCGTGCTGCTGAACAGGGAGCTCTGGTGAAACCCTTCCCAGAGTGAACCCAAGAACCCCACACTCAAAAACGACATCAGTCTCATTGGTCTTGTTAGGGGGAAAGACCATCCTGAATGGATTATACAAATAGGTTATGGACTTCGACCCCATTCCAGACCTACAAGATCCAAGGACTACAAATCCCATAAGGTCATGATCGAAGAGCGGATCACTGGGACCTGAGGGTGGAGTGGAGCAGCCAGGCTGAATTAAAAGCAAACACATGGGCCTTGGGGGTCGCTTTTTCCTTGGAGTCAGCTCTCAGCGCACCCTTGGGTTCCAGCTCCAAGGAACTGGTAGGATATTTACAGATCTGTATCCCTCTCTTCCCCTTGTGTTATTCACTACGCTATTTCTCCTTCCCTTGTAAATAAAACCCTTTATTAACCTTTGTTGTGTGTGCCTGCAGTTGGGGCATTATAAGTGCCATTCAAGCACGGGGGTGAGGACCCAGTCAGGCAAACCCATTTTATATGAAGGTTGCCCTGTAACAGTCTCAGCTCATTTGTCGGAAGCCTTATCCTGTGTCACTCTGCTTGCTACTGTAACAGGGTGGTCCCCAGGAAAGGGGGAAGTTCCAGAATCCCAGTTCTACCCTAAGTGGGTGGAGCTGAGCAGGGATAAAAAAATTCTGCAGGAAGGAAATCGGACAGATGGAAGGGAGGAAGAAGGAAGCAGGATGGAGAGTAGCAAGGAGATGTGGAGGAGCACGTGGAGCAGAGGGACATGTGAAGAAACTGCACTTGCTTTTTGGTCTTGGACTCGTTAAAACAGATGTGGGTGAGAGGCCTGTGGGGAGTTAACTATAGCAACTTTCATCTTAATTTTAATTTTGCTCTTCTCCCGGATTTGTCTAATTCTTTCTGACCCTTTTCTATGGATCTCCACTGAAAGATCCTAAAGTTCCATTATGTTTGTCATAATGCGGCGGATGGCAGAACCCATTCAGAGAAGGCATGTCTGGGGGTCTGGGGTGCCCCTCTCCCTGCTCTATAACAATACTATGTCTATTGATCTCTGAATTGAGTTTGAAGGAAAATTGAACTTTATGAGTGGTTGGTAACTCCAGACATAGTACGTTTCAAGTTTCTGGGGCCTTGTTAATTGAATGTGAAAAGTCACAGCTCTTTGTGGCCCCAAGGGTCAACTCCTGGATTTTAATTTTTTTAAGATTTATTTACTTATGCATATAAGGGCTGGGGTGCAGGCCACAGTCATAAGAGGTGAGAAGATTCACCACCAGCGACAGAGTGGGGAGCAGAACAGGCAATGCTGAGGGGAGCAGTGGGTGAGACAGGAGATGTCTACTGTGCCATGTGGGTCCCCTCCCTGGCCAGGGATCGAACCCACGCTGCTGTGCTGCAGATGCTTCACAGTGTGGTGCTCAACCCGCTGGGCCACTGGTGAGACCCTAACCTCCTGGATTTTCAAATGGTGTTTTGACCTTACCGCTGGCAGCCCAGTCCAATGGCCCAAAGGGAGCAAAGAAACTCTTTCCTCTGCTGTTTCTTTCTCACTTATTAAACTAACCGGAGGGCAAATCACCCTATAGGTTAAAAAAACTAAGTTAATGAACCACAATTTTAAATTCTTAGTGGCTTTTCCCTAACGGAGCCTACATTCCTTCCCCTTTTCTTCTTTGTTCCAAAACCTTTGTACGCCAGGCCCAGGAGCCTGGTAGTCACGGACAACCTCTTTGGGAGAAGTGTGAATGCATGTGTCTAAGTTAAAAGAAAAAAACTATTTAAACATTTTTTAACAAAAATTAAAAATTTATTTTACTTTAAAATCAAAGCAATCTCACATGGTTCCAAATTGGTGCTTCAGTATATTTGCCTTATGTTTCAATTTTTAAATATACATATTTTGCATACTATTAATATGTTGAATACATTATCTTATTTAGTTCTGCGAAGTAGGCATTATTACTGTTTTATAAATTCGAGTTCAAGAAGTTTAAATAACTTGTCCAAGTTTGCACAACTGGTAAGAAAGGAATGGAGGTTTAAAGTTCAGGGATGTCAAAGTCCATGATTATTCCATCACCTCAGGTAAGTCATTTTCCAGACGCCTCCAAACATGGCATTTCTTAGAGGGCCACGGAGAAATGGCGCTTCCTCCCAGTTCCCATTTCCTCCAACCCCTGTATTCCCTGGTGCCTCCATTACCTCATGCAACAGGTTAAATTCTCCTTGGTCCCATCCATACATCTAAACAACATGTTGTGTGTATGTGAAAGTATTTCTTGGGAGCATGAAAAATGACACAAATATAAATTTCGATATAATACGAAGTTAGAGGATCAAATAGGATATGGGATCTTTGGAGTGAATAAATGAAAGTGTTGGAGAATAGGATGAAAGAGAAAAGGGATCTAGAGAATTTAATTTTCTTCTCTGTTTTTCTTAGAGCTGTGTGTACATAATGATTCTCACAGTGACAGATTCTTCCCCAAACAAAAACTGGTAGCCAAATTCAGGCACTCCACATAAAATAGTAGGTTCTTTTTAGAGTAGTCAGTTAGCTCAGTTGGTAATAGGCTTAATAGGCTTGTCAGATGATGGTGAACTGCTGGGCTTTACTACGCAGTGAACACAAGAGGGCGCTCAACTCCACAAGGACGCACCAGCCACAGTCTCCCACATCTAGCAAGCATCCAGCACACGACAAATAGTTCTTTTTCAAGTGACATTTCTTAAAGGTTATCCCGAGTATTAAGCAGAGACACATAACTCTCCCCTAACGAGAGCTGCCTCTAGTTCAGTAGACTCCTATCTCGGTAAACTTTGTAATTTTATGTGCCTATAAAGTTGCCCAGTATCCAGATTGAAGTCCTTAAAATTTCTAAGCAAACTGCAAGAAGGTTAATAAGGCATGGGTGGGGTGCATAGAAAGACAGAAGAAACACACATTGGCAGGCACCATGTCGGTTTTCTTTCTTTCTTTCTTTAAAAGAAAGATTTATTTATTATGCATACAAGCACTGGGGTACAGGCCAGAAGGGTGGGCAGTGAGAGGATTCACCAGAGACAGTGGGGAACAGAACAGGCAGATGAACTGAAATACACTGCTGAGGGGAGCAGCAGGCGAGGCAGGAGAGGTCTGCCATGCCATGTGGTTCCCCTCCTCTGCCAGCTGCAGGGATCGAACTCATGTTGCAGTGGCTGCAGTTTGTTTAATAGAAGTGCAGTTGCTTAACCCCACTGCGCCACCAGGGAGGCCCACCATGTCGGTGTTCTTAGTGAAGAGGGCATCTTAGCAAAGATTCAGTGTTGTTATTCCATGGGAGACTCCCATGTGGTTTGAGCGCAAGTCCATGTAACCCGGCTCTGGTTCCAGGCCCGCAAAGCATCTTCTGATGATTATTTGGCTCCACGCATGGGGGTCTGTGTCCATAAATGGTGCATTCAAGGACTAAACATTTTTAAAATTTTTATCTCTTGTGACAGAAGAAAGTGAAAATATTTATGTATTTGGTGACAATCACAGATCTTATTTTAGAAGGATCACAGAACAAGATAATTTTTTTTAAGATTTATTTATTTATGCAAACAAGAGCTGGGGTACAGGCCAGAGGCACGGGTTGGTGAGAGGATTCATCAGCGACAGAGTGAGGACCTGAACAGGCAGATGGACTGAAATGCACTGCTGAGGGCAGTAGTGGGCAAGGCAGGAGAGGTCTGCTGTGCCATGTGGGTCATCCCCCTGGCCGGGGTCAGGGATAGAACTTGTGCTGCAGTGGCTCAGGCTTGCCCCATAGTGCATTGCTCAACCCACTGCGCCACCAGGGAGATCCCAGAACAAGATAAATTTTAAGATAGCATCGAGACTTTGAATATGAGTGAGAAATAGGGAAGAGCTCAAAGCCAATGGAAGTGTCATCTTGATTTTGCTTTTGCTTTTTTCCTCCCAGATTTGTCTGACCCTTTCTGACCCTTTTCTATGGGTCTCTACTGAAAGGTCCTTTAGACGTGTGGCAGGCTTTGGGGCCTTGCTCTGGGTCAATCCTATTTGGCTGGACTTTTACCCTCAAGGAGATGGGTAACTTTGGATGCTTGACTTAGTAACTATATTCTTTGTCCTTTCTGTATTGTACCCTAATTGTATTAAAGTTCCTTTCCATTAAAGGTCTTATATGTTTGTCTTAATGCAGTGGATGGCAGAACCCATTCAGAGAGGGCAGGTTTGGGGGTTCTGGGGTGCCCCCTCCCTGCCCTGTAACACCTTCTGTCTCTATGAATTTATCTCTTCTAGGTACTTTGTTTCTTCTAGGTACGTCATAAACTGAATCATCCAATGTGTCCCTTTGTGTATGGCTTTTTTGAACTTAGAATGTTTTCAAGTTTCATTTGTGTTTTAATATGTATCAGAATTTCCTTCCTTTTTAAGGCTGGTTCATTCCATTGTGTGTGTAGACACCACATTTTGTTTATTCATTCATTCACCGCCAGAATATTTTAAAAGTGTGTAGAAAAGTGATTGGCATGCATCATCTCTGCTAACTGTAAATATTAGTTACTATTGTTATTACAGGGAAAATGCTAGAAAATGCACTAACATTTTAGTATTGGAGTGGAGGGGTTGTGTTCTTTCTTTGGTTTATTTTCTTTATATTTTTTGATAATGAGGTTTGATAATTGAAAATAATTTTAGACATGCATGCAGACATTTTAGCTACTCTCCTTTTCACCTTTTTAACAGACTACTTTAAAAAGCGGCATACATGCAGCCACAATCACCTTTAAAAAAAAATCTCGGGCCTCCCTGGTGGCACAGTGGGTTAAGCAACGCACTTCTATGAAACAAACCGCAGCCACTGCAGCATAAGTTCGATCCCTGCCCTCCGGCTGGGGAGGGAACCCACATGGCGCGGCAGACCTCTCCTGCCTCACCCGCTGCTCCCCTCAGCAGTGTGTTTCAGTCCATCTGCCTGTTCTGCTCCACACTCTGTCTCTGGTGAATCCTCTCACCTCCTGCAACTGTGGCCTGTGCCCCAGCTCTTGTATGCATAAATAAATCTTTAAAAAAAAAAATCTCATTTGAGTCCTAGAAAATTGCCGAGTTCCTCTAGGTGCTGCATTACTGACTGTGCCCAGTTGGTGGCGATATCAACTTTCGTACTCACCACTACTAACAACCTCACAGCCTCAGCTTCAAGTCACACACTCTGATTGATTCTAGTTTTAGAAGTGAAGGTTGCAGCTATCTATTTTTTACATACAGTATTCTATATATTGCCACCATCAAAGATACCAGTGCCAGAGTGTATCTGCGCCTTTGAAGTCCCACCCTTCTGGTTCTAATCAGTAGCTTCCTGGACCCGAGCCCTGTGCACGCAGGTTCTGTATGGCCGGAGCAGACAGGTAAAGGAGGAGTCCTGGAGCCCTCGGTAGCTATGGAGTTGCCTGTCAGTCTGGTGACCGTGGGGGAGGAGCAGGCGGTACACGCAAGGAGAGAGAGAAGCGGATCATCTCCACTTTCCTCAAGTTGGTGTTAAGTAAAACGGAGCATTCTGACTACTATATGAGATAACAATTTAATCAGGACTTGGCACTAGATATAACCAGTGGGTTTTTAAGAGTAAGGCTGACCCTGGGCCAGTCCACATCAGTCTGACTGGAGCAATCACCAAAAAAGCTCAAGTGCATTTTTTTTAAAAAAAGATTTATTTATTTATTTATGCATACAAAGAACTGGGATACAGGCCAGAGGTGTGGGGGAGTGAGAGGATTCACCAGTGACAAAGCGGGGAGCAGAGCAGGCAAATTGACTTAAACACATTGCTGAGGGGAGCAGAGGGCAAGGCAGGAGAGGTGTGCTGTGCCATGCAGGTCACCTCTCTGGCTGGCAGCAGGGATCGAACTGGTGCTGCAGTGGCTGCGGTTTGCTTCACAGTGCGTTGCTTAACCCATTGCACCACCCAGTATGCACCAAGTGCATATTTTGCATAGCTCATTTCCCATGATAAACAGCTTCAGCCTGAGCTACGGGTACATCTGCCACGGGCCTTCTTGGCTCCAAGATGCAAAAATTCCCCAACTAACAACTAGCTGGGAGCCTCCAGAAGCCTGTCCTGGCATTTGGGGATCCATGGGTTCTGGTGATTGGGGGGTCCAGTGGGAACAATTGCTAAGGACTTATAACATCACTCCCAACGGAATCGTGAGAGCTGTCACAGCCTTGGCCCAGGGGCAGGGGCGGAACCAGTCCCACAGAACAACGGTGAACAGGTACACAGAGAAAAATAAAATTGTTTTCTAGTTGTACTTGTTTTGGTTAATGTAGCTGTTATACTGTTACTTGTGTACTTGAGTCAATAAACATAGCAAAAGGAAGGAAATGAAAAAGTGAGAGTTGCAGAAGATTAAAGAAAACCACAGCACTCGTATTTCTACACGAGTTAAAATTTGTAATGACAAAAAATTCCACTCATAAGAGAATTTGAAAAACCATTGATAACTCAAGACAGGAGATTTTTGTCAAGGATTTAATTTTTAAATCCTGGTAGACATAAAAAATAAAAGCAAAGGGTCTCCCTGGTGGCACAGCAGGTTGAGTGCCGCACTGTGAAGCATCCGCAGCACAGCAACAAGAGTTTGATCCCTGGTCAGGGAGGGGACCCACATGGCACAGCAGACCTCTCCTGCCTCGCCTGCTGCTCCCCTCAGCAGTGTGTTTCAGTTGATCAGTCTTTTCTGCTCCCCACTCTGTCTCTGGTGAATCCTCTCAACCCCCATGCCTCTGGCCTGTACCCCAGCTCTTCTATGCATAAATAAATCTTTTAAATATATATATATATAACTTCTCTTCAAAGAAATTTGTCCTTATGCCTGTTTTAAAATTTATCTTACATAGGACAGTATGAGTTCAGCAAATAATATATAACATACTGTATTCCAGCTCTGAAAAATCCTTGATCTTAAGTTTTGCAAAACTTGTCATGATTTGACACTCTTTTTTTTTTTTTAAAGATTTATTCATTTATGCGTACAAGCACTGGGGCACAGGCCAGAGGTGTGGGGGGGTGAGAGGATTCACCACAGAGAGCGGGGAGCAGAACAGACAGATCAACAGAAGTACACTGCTGAGGGGAGCAGCTGGCATAACAGGAGAGGTTTGCTGCGCCATGTGGGTCCCCCCCCTGGCCGGCAGCAGGGATCGAACTCGTGCTGCAGTGGCTGCGATTTGCTTCATAGTGGTTGCTTAACCCACTGCGCCACCAGGGGAGGCCGATTTGACACTCTTGCTTCTGTTCAGGATAAACATTCCCCAAAGCTCCTGGTTTCACCAACACTAATTATAAATGGGTTTTTTATGGGTTCGCTCTTCCCCATGGTGTGAAGACAGAAAATGCTTCTTTCTATGTAGAAAGCAAATTTTCGCTAATTCTTTGTCCTTTTATTCTTTCCTTTCTTTTATAAGTATTTCTGCATTGCATCTCAAGAGTTAGACATTCACGACTATAGCAGCAGAAAAATGCACAGGGCAGGTTCGGGATGGTTTTAGCAGATGGGTAAAGGAAGAGTTCTTGGAGCCCTCAGTGGTTTTTATACTTTTATTAGAGGTGGCCAGGTACATGGCAGGCAGGGGGCCAGGGGGGCCGGGGGGCCGGGGGGCCGGGGTGCCAGGAGGCTGGCAGGCCTCCCAGCCCCCTACACATCTCACCCTCTCAGCTACTTGGCTGCTCTTCTGTTCTCCCGTTGCTGCTGCTGCTGGTTGGTACTGGTGTCCTCATGACGCCACCTCTATATAAGCCCGTGTCCAAACTCAGGTGTGCCCATTTGCACATGCCCTCCTAAGCATACGCGCAGAACCGCAGGTGTCCAGCATTGTACCAGTGGCGGGAGGGTGGAAAAGCCTGAGACTTTTCTCAGATCCTACAACAACCAAATAGAAAAAGGAATTCCCAGGGCGTCCCCAGGGGTGCAAAGGGTTAAGCACTGCACTATGAAGCATCTTAGCAGCCATGGCAGCACAAGTTTGATCCCCAGCCAGGGAGGGGACCCACATGGTGCAGCAGACCTCTCCTGCCTCATCCACTGCTCCCCTCAGCAGTGTGTTTCAGTCCATCCGCCTGTTTTGCTCCCCACTCTGTCTCTGGTAGATCCTCTCACCTCCCGCGACTCTGGCCTGTACCCCAGCTCTTGTGTGCATAAATAAATAAAAATTTTAAAAGCAAGAAAAAGTAAAAGGCATTCCCACCACCAGCTTAACAACGAATCCAGAACCGCTCAGCGGGTGAATCGCAGGGTCCCCACCAGTGTGTGCAGCACTCAGTGGGCCTTAACCTCTGACGTCACTTCTTTTTCCAGGTGAATGTCTGATCCTGCGGAACTGCAGGAGTCATTACTGGGGATCACGCCCTGATACCTTGCCAACTGCCATGCTCTTGCTTTTGGAACAGTCAAGCCCAGCGCTTTGCAGGGCTTTTCACACACCTGACCTCGCACCTCTGACGTGAGCTAATGACTGGAAGGAACTGCAGGAACAGGATCAAGAAAGGAAAGGAAATTTCCTTTGTGAGTACTAAAGGTGTTACAGGGCAGGGAGAGGGGCACCCCAGAACCCCCAAACCTGCCCTCTCTGAATGGGTTCTGCCATCCACCGCATCAGGACAAACACATAAGGCCTTTAATGGAAAGGAACTTTAATACAATTAGGGTACAATACAGAAAGGACAAAGAATATAGTGACTATTTTTCTCCTTTTGCATCTGAAAAAACACATTTGTCCAAAGATGACTCACAGGTGGGTCCAAGACTCGTGGCTTGGGACAAAGTTACCCATCTCCTGGAGGGTAAAAGTCCAGCCAAATAGGATTGGCCCAAAGCAAGGCCCCAAAGCCTGCCACACGTCTAAAGGACATTTCAGTGAAGACCCATAGAAAAGGGTCAGAAAGGGTCAGACAAATCTGGGAGGAAAAGAGCAAAATCAAAACCAAGATGAAAGCTGCCATTGTTCACCTCCCCACGGGTCTCTCACCCACATCTGTTCCAACCAGTCCAAGACCAAGAAGCAAGCGCAGTTTCTTCACGTGTCCCTCTGCTCCACGTGTCTTCTCCAGGTCTCCTTGCTGCTCTCCATCCTGCTTCCTTCTTCCTCCCTTCCTTCTGTCCTCTTATCTCCTCTCTCCAGCATCTTTTTATCCCTGCTCAGCTCCACCCACTTAGGGCAGAACCAGGATTCTGGAACTTCCCCCTTTCCTGGGGACCACCCTCTTACAGTAAGATCAATGCAGCCTTAAAATCACACATTCAAAACAACAATTTGAGAAAAAGGTCTAGGATTCTTCTCTTAAAATTTCATGGTTTTCTATTTTCAACCTCTATTTTTCTCCTTTTGCATCTGAAAAAACACATTTGTCCAAAGATGACTCACAGGTGGGTCCAAGACTCGTGGCTTACTCCCTGGACGTTAAACATCAGCCCAGCGTCAGATATGTCACAGCTGCAGCCTCATATCGAGTAAGAGGAAACGTGTAAGTCAGGACTTCCCTAGGGCACACGGAGAAGCCGGGGCGAGGGTTGCCCATGGCACAGAGCCTCTTTCTGAGCATATTGGGCGTGTTCCAAATGGGAATGGACTCAGATGCATTAGATTTAAGCCTTGTGTGCCATCTGCAGTCTCAAGAGGACCCTTAAAAATAGACCATTAGTGGAGAGCACTGGCAGGTCTCCAGGGGGAAAAGGCACTCAGAGTAAAAAGGATTATGATACTTAATAGGCACATTTTTCACATTCCAAGAGACTGGGGTGAGGAGGGAAGCATTGCTAAGTGCATGGTACACATACATCATGGCAGATAGAGACTGTCATTGTAGTCAGTCAGGGTTTGGTGGGCAAAGCCTGTATTTTATGTGTGTGTGTGTGTGTGTGAAGCGTTTGGAGTTTCTTTTTTAAAAAACATTTATTTATTTATTTATACAAGGACTGGGGTGCAGGTCAGAGTCATAGGAGGTGAGAGGATTCATCAGCAACAGAGTGGGGAGCAGAACAGGCAGTGAAGGGAACAGGCTCCCCTCACTGCTGAGGGGAGTAGAGGGCGAGGCAGGAGGGGTCTGCTGCACCATGTGGGTCCCCTCCCTGGCTGGGGATTGAACTCACACTGCTGTGCTGCGGATGCTTCACAGGGCGGCGCTCAACCCGCTGCACCACCAGGGAGGCCCACGTTTGGAGTCTCTTGACAGAAAGTAAAGCGTTCCTGTGCTGAAGGATGTTGGTAAGAGTGATGGGTGAAGTTTGTTGGAGCCTGAGGCTTGGGGGGTAGGAGAGCCCCTAATCACTAAGTCAGACCTAGCTAGGCTGCACATGGCACACTTGGGAGGGTGTATATCCCACCCCATGACAACAAAGGGCTTGCATCCATAGCACTCAATAGCTTTGGGGTCTTGTCTTATCACTGCAGTCTTCTATATGAGGTCTCTGGAGTTAGACTGTGTATTCTAATTTAGGTTTCACCGTTACAGCATTTCATTTCTTTCTCCAATAATGGAACAATCTCGGTTCTTCATGTTCCTTTGGAAAGATGTCATTTGAACTTGTTTGGCCTGATTCAGAGAATGAAGCTTGCTAGCTGTCCTCTAGCAAACACAAATGCAGCACTCACCTTAATACCTTTGCCAAAGGCTTGATCAGAAGAGACAGGAAGATCTGTGACCTTGGCAAGTCATCAGACTTGCAGGTCTATTTCCTCTGGGGGTTGTGAGCGAAGGAGCGTGTTCTCACCTTCCATGGACTGAAATGGAGCATGACAGAAGGAGCTGGTGCTGTTGAGAGTGACGGAGTAACAAGATGAAAACACCTCGGTCCCCCATATGGTCAAACTACCATACCAGTTCTGCATCACCCACCCCAGTTTTACATGTGAGATACTGTATTAGTCTGTACTGTATTTCAGCAGAGACAGACCATATAGGAGAAACAGGCGGGAGACAGATTTGGCTCATGTGGGTCTGGAGGGAGAGGGGTCCCATCATCTGCAGGTTGGAGAACCAGCAGGTCAGTGGAGTCATTCAGTCTGAGTTCAAAGCTGAGAAGCAGGAGCGCTGGGGTCCGGACAGCAGGAGATGGATGTCTTACCTCAAGCTGAGAGAGAGTTGGCCTTTCCTCCACCTTTTGGTTCTACTTGGGCTCTCATGAGCTAGAAGATGCCCTCCCAATTTGAGGAGGACCCTGTGCTTTTTTCAGCTCACCAATTCAAATGCTAATCTTGAAATGCTAATTCGCCAGAGACAGAGTGGGGAAGAGAACAGGCAGATCAAGGGGGCAAGGCAGGAGAGGTCTGCTGCACCTTGTGGGTCCCCTCCCAGTGGCTG
This sequence comes from Galemys pyrenaicus, assembly GCA_019455555.1. NCBI lineage: Eukaryota > Metazoa > Chordata > Mammalia > Eulipotyphla > Talpidae > Galemys > Galemys pyrenaicus. The sequence continues at coordinate 5,414,401 of JAGFMF010011726.1, read as the reverse complement.
TGGTTTGCTTCAGAGTGCATTGCTTAATCCACTGCGCCACCAGGGAGGCCCCTCAAATGCTAATCTACTCCACAAAAAACTTCACTGACACACCTAGAAATAATGTTTTGCTAGCAGTCTCGGCATCCCTTAGCTCAGTGAAATGAACATGGAAAATTAATCATCACAGGTAAATAAACCATTGACTCATTTAAGTTTCTGTATTTTGATATAATGTCTTTTTTATGGCAACCTAACAAATGTAGGATGGAACCAAACTACATGTTAGGATGTAACCTAGCAAACACATCCATTGACTTGGACATATATAATTAAGGCAAAATATATATAACAGTGTAAATAATAGTAACTACAAAATAGCCTACACGTATTTGTGTATATTTCTCTATAAAGTTAGACATTAAGTATTAGCTTTGGTTACCTCCCATGTGAAGAATAGAGAAAAGTTGGAGAAAGCTAATATTTGATTTTATAAATTTGGTTTGTTTTACTTATAATGAGTATTTTCTTTTATAGTTAAACAGTTTTATAGTTTATTATACATTATTAATCATCAATTACTCCTTATGAGTAATTATTAGTAATTATTATTTTATTATTAAAGCATATTAAATGTTTTTTAAGTCTTGGTGTGCTCTGCAAGGGAGATTACCCACGAAGAAGGTCATGGGTAATTAAGAGATGATATAGTGTCTCTAAAGGATCTGGGAGCACAAAAATGTTGAAGGATTTCTTGGAGCCACTAATTCAAGTTCTCAGGCCCCAAATCATAGGATCAGGAGGAAATTCTGGTCAGTTTCTTCCTGGTCTATGTTACCCAATGCCAGAGCCATTGTAGGTGCTAAGTCCTAGAAAGGGCAATAAGCCTGGGGAGTGGAAAGCCGTGTGCTAGTACTCTGAAGAAGAGAGGAAAGTCTCTGTGGTTCTAACGGGCATTCGTGGTGTAACAGAATCATCTCTAAGCTTGGAGGCAAAAGATTTAGCCGCAAAACCCAGCTTCTACTTACTAGCTCTGCAACCTTGGATACCTGCTTAACCTGTCTGAGTCTTGGCTTTCTTTTCTATCAGACAGGCATAATTATACTCACCATATAGAGCTGTGGAAATGAAGTGAGATCAGACATGAGAGCTCTGTGCTATTGGGTCATTTGTTAAGAGATGACTCTCCATTCATGAAGTCTTGCATTTTAATCAATGATTTTAATCTTGCATTTTAATAAGATTGTTTTATTTCCTGTTTGATGACATTCCAAATGACTTCATGGTCATGGATTTAATTTTAATGAGTTCATGGACAGAGTTTTAATTTGAAGTCTCATGGGCATTATAAACATTATTTACTTTTTATGCATCAGTTATGCAGACACTTGGACAAGTGTAACATAGGGCAAATGTAATATGGAAAATTCATTGAGTCTCAACATCCTCTTCGTAAACTGGGACTAATATTTCCTACCCTACTTATTATGCATTTCTCAGTATGTTCTAAAATTTATGAAAAAGCATTGTAAAATAAAAATGCAAAATAAAAATAGAAGGGCAAAAAAAATCACTTAAATTTCCAGCAAATATAATTCCTATTAACATCTAATTGAATCTTATATTATTTTAAATTTAAATATCATTTAAAAATAATTTTAATCACACCCCATACTTTCATAGCCTACTTTCACCTATTTTATAGGCATTTTCTACACTTTATATATAGTTGTAAAAATTCTTAATAGCCAATATTACCTTGAATAGGCGAATGCTACTTTTTGCTTAGGCTACATTAATTTTCTTTCACCAATATGACAATAATGTAAAGAACACCTTAATCCATAAACTTCTCCATTTTTAAAATTACTTCTACAGTAATAAAACTGAATCACTAAAAATATAATAAGAATGGATAAAATAGACTCTAAAAGTTTGGGCATAGGCAGGAAAATTTTATAAAATTTCTGTGTTCTCGTTGTTTTAAAGATATCTTTAAATCTTGGCTCCTATTTCCAGAAGGAAAATAGAAATCATGAAGAATGCATGCTGGTATGATTTATGGAAGAAAGATGGCAGTACACAAATCAACAGATTATAATCAAGGAGAAGCCTTGACTCTAAATCAAAAGATTGGCTAAGTAAATGTGCATTTATCCATTACATGTTCAATAAAATGTTGAAGATATGTATATATTTATTGTAATGACGTTTTCACTACTTCAGCTGAATTTTTTATTACCTGGTCAACTATTTGCCTTGATTGTTATATTGATACGTTTATTAATATAGCATGTATTACTATAATTATTTATATAATTATAATGGAAATTATAAAATAAAATATTTATGTTAATCCCCACAAATACAATTAAGTATATTGATATAAATGTCTGAGTGATATGTATACATTATAACGCAGTTTCTCCAGGGAAACTTTGTCAGCATCTGTGTTCACTTTCTTAGAACACAGACTAAAAGTTTGTTATACTGAAGAGCGCTGGTCATGCTTGCAATTTTTGTGTGAAAAAAGTCATTGCTTAAATATTGCGATTTTTAAAAAATGTTTTTATTAAAGAAAAAATATCTGACACATTATTTTTTTATATAATTCTTTTAAAGATTTATTTATGCATACAAGAACTGGGGTACAGGCCAGACGTGCAGGAGCTGAGAGGAGTCACCAGAGACAGAGTGGGGAGCAGAACAGGCAGATGGATTGAAACACACTGCTGAGGGGAGTGGTGGGTGAGAAGGAGAGGTCTACTGTGCCATGTGGGTCCCCTCCCTGGCAGGGGAGGGGCTCAAAAATGCTGCAGTGGCTTCGGATGCTTCATAGTGCTGAGACTTAACCCCTTGTGCCACCAGAGAGGTCCCCCCACACACAGTATCTTCTCCAAGAGTTAGACTGGAAGTCTCTTCGAGCCCCATGGAAAACAATCAAGCAGCAAAACAACTTCCCTTTATAGAAACTGCTTGGTCACCAGAGTACCTGGTGGTCTGACAGGGCCTGCCCCATCACCTGCTCCCCTACACCTTTCTCTGACTCTCTGGAATATTTGATGATTTTCGCTTGTTCCTTGAAGCAGAGGCAGGAGCAATATAGCTGGTGTCCGAATAAATGCTCTGTGCTGCATTTGTCAGGAAGAAAGAGGTCGTAGCATTCTCTTGTCTGTCCTCTGTCTTAGACTTGACACCTCAAGTCTCTTTTCATAAATAATGATGACAGTGATGACAGGCCTATGCTAGGAGGGAAAGCATCTCCAATTTTGAAAGATCATAAAACAGCCCCAGGGTCATATGGCAGTTTTGGCTTTCTGCTTCGTTTTATTTGCCAATGTTGTCCTCATCGCTAAGGAAAGATTATGATAAAAATAATAGCAACAACAAGCATGGTTTACACAGTCAGCTCCTGACAAGTGGGATTTTCAATTCATTTGTAATTTTTTAATTGAGAGAAATTTTGGTTTATAAGTTTCATTTTGTAAAATAGCCATAGAATTCTCCTCTGTGATCTGCAAATCTTTGATCCAGTAAACATAAGAGACACTCTGTTTATAGCTTCCTGCAAAATGTTTTGTTTTCACAAAGCATCAGATGTTGTACAAAATATTGTGAAAGATTAAGCAGAGGGAGCGCAAAGTCACCTTAAAAATAGCACCTCCTACAGCTTCCTCAATTCAAATTTTTCTTCTCTTCTTGAAGCCTTGTGACCTTGACTTCTGTCTTTCTTTTACTTCTCTAATTGTTCCAAGATTCCAAGATTTCCGCAGAGAACCTTCTTCTTCTTCTCCGTCCCTAGCCTGAACTTCAGACCCTTGGAATATTCTACCTGATAAGTGTGGCTTTGGGGGGGGGGGGGGCCTCAGGTCACAGCAGNTGGCTTTGGGGGGGGGGGGGCCTCAGGTCACAGCAGTCTAACATTGTGATTTGTGATAGGGCATTTGGCCACGCAGTACCCACATGTTCCAGCTCTTCAGGGCTGGAGACTAAGGGGCAGCATTCTGACTGGTTAATTTTTTCTATGTGATCAATTGATAAAGTCCCAATAAAAATTCTGGACACCAAGGGTCTGGTGAGCTGCCCAGGTTGCTAATCTTATGTACATATTATCACACGTTATTGTCAAAAATGTGTTGGAACATTTGCATTGGAAATATCTCTTTTTTTTAAGATTTATCTATGCATACAAGAGCTGGGGTACAGGCCAGAGGTGTGGGGTGGTAAGAAGATTCACCAGAGACAGAGCAGGGAGCAGAACAGTCAGATCGATTGAAATAGCTGCTGAGGGGAGCAGCAGGCGAGACAGGAGAGGTTTGTTGCTCCATGTGGGTCAGCTCCCTGGCCGGGCATCGAACTCGCACTGCTGTGCAGTGGATGCTTCACAGTGCGGGGCTCAACATGCTATGCCACCAGGGAGGCCCGGAAATATTTTTGGTAAAGTTTGTGCTATCCATGACTCCACTGCGAGAGGCTAACTTTTCTAGACTCTTAGCCCTGCTTCTCTTCCCCTTGATGATTTTAACCTGTCTCCCTTCTCTATGAGAAACTGAACCATGACTATAAAGCATTCAGAAAGTTCTGTGGGTCTTCCTAGAGAAATTACTGACCCTGAAGGAATTCCTAGGGATTCCTCAAACTTGTAATGGGTGTCAGAACTCAAAATGATTTTGTGCACTATTTCCTAACTTTTTATTTTTATGTCTGACCCAGTTGTGCATTTTGTGTGTCTTGCAACTAGATCTCACCAGATGGTTGATCAGGAATTAAGGAACCAATTTTGTCCGTGATTGGGGAAGTACATTCTAATTAGCTCAGGGATGGCCACTTCTAGCCAGTGTATAGTGGAACTGGGAATCTCTAATAGGGGAAGGTGCATTAGGGAGTAAGTGGGAAAAATGGGGGTCCTAAAATGTTGACACTTTACTTCACATGGAAACTGGTCCTCATTAATCAAACCTGGAGAAACCAAATTGCAAGCTAACACGTTTCCTTGTTGAACTCACCTTGGTCAAGGAACCTACCTATACTCAGGCATCCATCATAGCACCAAGCACAGTGTAAAATATAGAGTAAGTGCACAGTAGTTATCTAACATATCACACAGCACAAGGAAAAGGAGGATTTTAAAAACATAAAATAGCATATTTTATTCATGCTTCCACTTTTTGTATAGAGCTTGGCAAAGAAAAAGCAGTCCACAAGTGTTAACTGAGTAATTGAACGAGTGTGTTAGTTTCCAGGTTATGGAGAAAATCCAGGTTATGGATAAAAACAAATGATAATATCAATTTAATTGTTCTCCTGATTTATTTTGAACTCTAGGGTGTATATATATGCAATATACAATTTTACATAGATTCTAAAGGATAATGGATGAGAAAATACTTCATATAGCATAAATCACTAGATGAAATATAATTATACCTAAAACCTGATAGAAAATTAAATATAGATTTTAGCTAAGTTGTAATGAGGCAATATTGTGGCATTTGCTGGGAGGCATTTTCTTATGGATTTTACTAGACATAGTCTCTGTAATTGCCAATGGAAAAAGCCACAAGCAAATTTCTGTACACCTCACTTGAAAACTGCTGATACATTCCTTTTTTCTATATTTGAAATCTGTATACTATAATCAAGAAGAGCTTCATAGCATGTTATCATCCAAGTATTAATAGCTAATCTATTTTCATATTTTGAAAGGGTCTGAATTCAATTCTGCTAATATTTCTTCTACAACCTTTTCAGAGTATTTTGGTTGCTGTCATGTTTTTGTTTTTTTTTTTCCTTTTTCCTCTTTTTCTTTATTTATATGTATTTGACATCCGTTGTGGTCCCCGTGGAGTTCCCACCACCATTTCACCAGTGTACCATCACCTCAGTCCCGCATGCTCTTTCTGCCCAGTCCCTCCCCCTCCCAACAAAGTGTCCCCGATTTTTCCTTGTCTTTTTTGTTTTTGTTTTTTTTTAATCGTTATTATTCTTTTCCTTGGTCCCTTATTTGGTTCCCTTATATTCCTCCTAGGAGTGAAACTCTCCAGTATTTTTCTTTTGCCTTCTGACTTATTTCGCTGAGTGAAAGGAAGATTTTTGAAGAACTAAACTGAAAAGATGTTATGAAGTGTTCTTTTAAGTTTACTTTGTTGTTAGTTTAATTTTTCTGTTTTGGTTGGAAAAGAAAATTTTGATGAAAAAATACCCATAATTATGTCATTATCGTAAAAGATTTTTCTATATTATTATACACCATATCATTATCGCACTCTGCTAAATATTCTGGAAAGTACAGTTTGCTAGCATAATGAAAGTAGGGAGGAAGGGAGGGAGGGAGGGAGGGAGGGAGGGAGGAAGATATGCTTAGAGCAATAGGTTGTTCACCGGGACCAGGTGGTGGAGCAGCAGATGGAAGACCAAGTCTCTGAGTCACCACAAGGGGCCTCCCTGGTGGCGCAGTGCGTTAAGCAACAAACCGCAGCCACTGCACCACGAGTTCGATCTCTGCTGCCTGCCAGGGAGGGGACCCACATGGCCCCGCAGACCTCTCCTGCCTCCCCACTGCTCCCCTCAGCAGTGTGTTTCAGTCAGTCTGCCTGTTCTGCTCTTGGCTCTGTCTCTGGTGAATCCTCTCACCACCACCCCCCCATACCTCTGGCCTGTACCCCAGTTCTTGTATGCATAAATAATTGAATTAAAAAAAAAAAAAGAATGCCATCACCCTGTAACACCATCCGTTCTCAACCTGTATTGAGCTGTTACACCTTGACTCTGTTTTTACAGAAATTGAACCTGCCCTATGTGGTGGAAAAAAACTGACTGAAGAAGTATATACTGCCACAAGTAAGACCAAAACTATGTGTCATTGGCTTAGCAACTGACTAGACCGAAGAAAGACTCTTAGAGCATAAATCTGGATACTCTAAGGGCGGTTCTCCCATACACCACGCCCTCTAGGGTGGACAGGGTCCAAGGCGGTGCCCCCACGCTGGCCTCCAGCTGAAAGCAGTCTTGTGTTTACCTTCAGCGGATCGTTTAAATATTAAATGAAAGAAAAGACCGTTTTCTTTCATTGCTCGTGAATGAAAAGAGGGCACCCTTTCTAAGTTTTTATATTGAACCACTCAGTCTTTTTTTTTTTTTAAGATTTATTTATTTATGCATACAAGCACTGGGGTACAGGCCAGAGGTGTGGGGGGTGAGAGGATTCACCACAGAGAGCAGGG